>LR749512.1:382443-432554 GCA_902729485.2 Mus minutoides | reverse complement strand
TTTTTTTTTTTTTTTTTTTTTTTTTTTGGTTTTTCTGAGACAGGGTTTCTCTGTATAGCCCTGGCTGTCCTGGAACTCACTTTGTAGACCAGGCTGGCCTCGAACTCAGAAATCCGCCTGCCTCTGCCTCCCGAGTGCTTGGATTAAAGGCGTGCACCATCACGCCTGGCTTATTCAGAAGGTCTTAAAAATACAAAAAGTTTCTCACCTACAAAACCCTACAGACATGTAATCTCCCTACAGCACAGCGTCGTGCCTCCTGTGCTATATATAGTACTAGGCTTACAATGGACCAGTCCATACTAAGCATGGGCCCTAAACAATTCTTGATGATGATTCTTGCCATCCCCTAAACAATGAAACAAGTATTCACATAGTAGTTTTAACATATGAAGTACCAGAAGTCATCAAAGGAGGATGTATACATACATGCCCTGTGCAAACACTGGGCGTTGCACACATAAGGGACCGCAGCACCCTCAGATCCAGGAACCCACAGAGGTCCTTGGAATCAACCCACATGGATATCAAGAGACAACTGTAAATGAGAATATTTCAAACCCAACTAAGCTGAAAATCAGCATGAATGTACTACAGTCTCGTTAGAGCAAGGCGAGGCTGTTGCTTAGCATGTTAATGGGGCTTTGTCCCAATTGTACACCAGGGCAAGCTGGAGATGGGAAACGTATCCTACTCACCGGCAGTCTCCACACACAGGATGGCTCTCCCTGTCCCCGTCTGCAGGAAAGTCTACCACCAGCCGGTTTGGAGGTGGGGTGGGATCCCCTGGCTGAGCTTCAGCAGTGCCTCAATATCCAAAGAACTATGACAAAAAGATAACACAGTGTCTGTCAGCAGGTTGGGAAGGCACTCCACACATTCACAGACAAGGACAGAGTCAGAACCTTAGAATTCTCCAGAAGAGACATCATCCAGAAACACAGCATGCAGCAGGTTGTGAGTTCCCTGACAAAGGTCAGCATAGACCACTAAGGGACCTACAGTTTGGAGCCACAGTAAGTATATGGGGAATCGACTTCTCAAACCCTTTTGCAGGAAGATCCTGAAATCAATCAAGGATCCCTCCATCCACCCACCCTCCTCTGCGTCCCCTCCCCCATACATCAAGGCTCCGTTCCCAGCTTGTTTTTCTCAAAGTAGCAAAGTACTACACAAGGCCCAGAGCTCTGGGTGATTCAAATGACTTCTCTTACAACAGCGTTTGCGACAAGTGGTTGGGATGCTTCTTCAATGAACAGGGACTCTACAAAGAAACAGTGGCTATGCTCAGTGCTTGGAGAGAGCCACTGGGTGGGCAAGAGACGCAACGTCCACCCTAGCGGCTTGCTATTTCTTCAGCCCCGAGCTACAAAAACAGACAGATTCCACAGTTTCTGTCTTAGCTCTGCTTCAGGGAGAGCTGGAGAAGCCTGCTCATGCGTCTGAGCCTCAAAGACTGTTGGGGGGCCCAGAAACGGAGTTGTGCGCCACCTTCTGCACATGCCCTTGGTTCCTCCCCTAATGCTCTGTCTGTGAAAGGAGCTGCTGCCTGGGAACCAGAGTTTCACTGAGCTTTAAGGCAGACCACGGCCGGGTTCTCTCCTGCAGCTTCCTCGGACAAGCTTTCTGTCCTGCTCATAGAGCTGGGGCACCCAGCTGGAGCCTTCCTAATGTCTGGGACCCACTAGGATGCACAAGGATGAGGAGGGAGGAAACATGGGCCTAACCAGACCTGTGCCTGACCTACCACAGTGAGCAAGAGAAACCTGCTTTTGCTCAGCGACTCTCACGGTGTGGATGGAGATACAGCAGAGGATGACAAGACAATGGCTCTGAACCACAGCATACAAGGTGACTGAGACCCAGGTGCCCTGCACAGCTACAGCCTTGCCCTATCATGCCACATGGCGTCACCCCACCTGCACGCGGGGGGAGAGGGGGCTGCACCCCACGCATGCACATGCCTGCCGCCATCTTTGTTTATTCCTATGGACTCCCCAGCACACTTCTAGTCATGCTTTAAAACCAACTGAGGATTTCTCCCTGGACTCTGGGAAGGACCCCGCTCTGCACCTGGCCTCATTGTATCTCACATTTCCCCTGTCTGCCCCAGGATTCATTTCTTCCCCCTGGGAACCTGTCTAGCCTCACCAGGGCCCAACCTTTAAAAGGCAGAGAAAATAGTTCAACACCAGAAAACCTTTACAGAAGCCTCCAAGAATGGAGAATAAAGGGAAGGAGTTGAAATAAACAAATAAAAAGAGCTGGGGGTGAGGATGGGGCTCCATGATTAAACTGTGTGCCATGCAAGCATGAAGACAGGAGCTCAGACTCACCCCTAGAACCCACATAAACGCCAGCTGGGAGTGTTAGCCCACCTGTAATTCCAGCATCTAAAGAACAGAGTATCCCAAGGGCAAGATGGCTACGGCACCATTGGCCATGGGTTTGACTGAGACCTGCCTCGGGAATTGGGTGAGAGGCCATTAAGGATGGGTCCCAGAATCAACCTGGAGCCTACATGTGCATGCGAACCCACATGCATGCATGTCCACACCCACATAAGCCTACACACACGCATGCAGAGAGAGAGAGAGAGAGAGAGAGAGAGAGAGAGAGAGAGAGAGAACACTGTAAAGCCAGATCTCCAGGCTCTTGTTGCACTGGCACAGAAGGCCATGAGAGGTTTCAGGCTACAGGAGGAAACTATTGTGTCTGTGAGGCACATGATGACCTGGGAGAGACTGGCCTCACTGGGGGTGAGAACAGAAGGCAAGGGTCTCTCTTAGTGTGGAACTTGTAGAGTCTGCAGAAGATTGGCTGGACACTCACTAAGAGGCTCCCTCCATCCAGGATGTGCTGATAAAATCATTCGGGATTAAAAAAAGAGAGAGAGATGCAAAGAAAAGGTCTCCATGACCTTGGCTGCCTCCTCTGGATCCTGGCCATGCATTCTGGGCATCCAGGAGCTGCCTGTCCAGCTCCCAAACACAGACGCCCATCACTGTCACCTGCCCTTACTAACCTGGGAGTGTCACCGGCATTCCTCCAGAAATGTCCCATGGGAGAATGGAGGCTGCCTGGGAGCCAGGACAGCTTCAAAGGCCCTCCATCCCACAGCAATGGTGGGGTAGGCCACCTAGGGCAGGCTTCCTGGAGCAGGGCTTAGGTACTTGGCTTTCTTCCATGTACCGTTGCCCAGCAGACAACCCTCCTCTGCCTGGGTACCCTGCCATCCTGCCCTTCTCTCTCTCAGGCTGGCCACATTCCAAGCCCACCCAGGAAGCACATTTTCAGGGAAGTGCAGGCCACTCTAGCCTCTTATAATCCCCACAGTTGTATAAAGCAGCCAACAGAGGCTCAGTTCCCAGGGCCAGTTGCTTCCCCCTCCCCCATACCTGACCCACAGAGCACTGAGAAGAGACTGGCTCCCACATCCCAAGCTGCATCAATGCCACTTGCATCAATACCTACCATGGCTCACTTCACTATGAATGCTGACCAGGTGGAAACAACCACGCCAAGCCAGTCAGAGGTGACAAGGCCTACTGGGAAAGGCCCAGATAGAGTAGCACCCAGCTTTCATCCCCAGGCCGTGCTCCAAAGATTGAGGACTCCAGGTCGGGGCCACTGCGTCTCTCATTAGAGTTAGTACTTGCAATGACTAACATTATGCATGCTACAGCCTGGCTACCAGCCCAGTCCCTGACCCTGTGTGTACTCGCAGAGGTCAGTGGGTACAGTGGCAACAGCCATGTACCTACCGTTCCTATGGTATCCCCAGCCAGCTCCTTCCCAGGAACCTCAGGAGCCCTTCTCCACCCGGTACTGAAGATTCTTTTGGAGTAAGAGACCATGGCATGTAGGTCAGCTGCCACAAACAGGACTGCATGGACTGGGGCAAAGGAAACGGGGTGCAGGCATATAGGACAACGAGATGACCTAGCGTCCAAGTAGCTAAACAGCAGCCAGCAAGAGCATCCTCCACACACCACTTACCCCTTGGGCATTCCTACTCCAAGTGAATCTTTTGGAATCCCTCGTGTGTCTTCCTCTGAAAGCCAACTTGAATGCCCCTACCACATGAACCAATGGCATTCTGGTCTCCTCCAAAGTATCTGAATCTGGTTGCTCAGCAACACCCTGAACCCATCGCCTCCCATCACCCCCACATAATCCACATAGGCTCCGCCTTTGAACTCCACAAACAAGCCAGCATTGTCCCTAGTTTCATCAGATATGATCTGGCTTCTTTACTCTTCCTTGAACAGACAAACAGGGCTACCCCAGGACCTTTGCACGGGCCATTCTCTCAGATGTCCACGCCCTTCCTCCATTCTCTTCAGAGACCAAGCAAGTGCCAGCTTCCTGACCACACTATTTAATCTACAATATGCCCCCAGCCTTCCCTACGCCTCTCAGCTTAGTGCCTCTCCTTGACACCAGCCCCAACCTATACCCACCTTCTCCTGACTGTAGCCACGTCTGTGTCTCCTCACTGGAGAGCGAGAGAATTGCTCTCTATCATCAGCTCTCAAATCAACAGCTCTCAACTCTTCAAAATGTCCTTGTCCCTTTCAAATAGTCATGGAAGCCAGACCTGCTTTGGGAACAACCTCCACCCTCACCCTCCTTATGGGCAGCTGCTTTCTGGCCTTGTCCTAAAAGCTTTGAAGATGACAGAACCACCCAGACAAGCACCAGGGGCAAAACTCTTCGGACTATTTAAGAAAGTGTTGACCTAGAACCCTTGAATGCCTTAGAGTGCGGAGTGGGAGGGGCATGAGCCCATCCCCAGAGAGCAGGTAGGGGCTTACAGGGAAGGGGTCCGGGACCCTGGAGGAGACTCATTCTGATGCATGGCCTCTCCCCTGAAACTTCAGCCTGGGAGGATCTACCTCTGGGAGAGCTTCAGGTGACCTGCACAGTGAGGAGAGCTGGCCTCCCCTGAGGGAGGCCACAGCCGAGTGACAGGCCTGAGGGAATTCTAGTCTCATCCTGTCCTGCCAAGCCAGCCAGTCACTGGTGCCACATCTCAGAGCTAAGTCCCAATGGAGTTAGGGCCCCTGCATTCTCTCTGCGAATCGCCATGTGCTGGGAGCAACCTGGGCTCAGAGAGCAGCCATCATCACCGTGAGGCTGCATTCATGCCTTTTCCGCTTTGTCAGCACTTGAGAAGATGAGGACTTTGTTTTATACCAACAGTAAGATTTTCCTTTTCTAAAATAACATCTTCAAGATGGTCAAAGGGGCAGAAAAACCAATGTCACAAGTTTTGCACAAAAGTCTCCAAAGGAGTTATATTTCTCTCTGTGTTGAATGAGGTGCTCTGCAGTGGACAGATGAAGATTTGGGAGGCATTCGAGAGTAACCTGACACCTGTATGGCTCCTCAGACATGTGAAGATTAGACATGGCGAACCCTCAAACCACTGGCTTAAGTCTTTCCCCATGGCCTCAGCCACCGCTGGAACTGTAGCCCTGAGACTGAGAGGTACTTCCATACCTCAGTGCACCTACTACAAGGCCATGGACCAAACAACACTTATCTAAGCTGACAGCTCCACACTCTCTGAGTTCATGCCTAACCAACTCCCCAAGGCACATCTACAGGCAACTGCCTTTCAGTGGTGCAGGCTGGGCGTCACCTCCCCTTACAGGACCCTGCCCCAACCACAGTCTCCCTCTCCCAGCTACACTACCCATCTAGGGTCCCTCTAGATACCCTTCCTTCTGAGTGAGCAGGCTCTAGCTTCAAATGCACTCTTCTTCCACAACCTTTCCAACCCCACCCTGGCCTCCACCATGGACTCTGGCCTCAATCTCCTACCCTAGTTTGGATCTCTCAGTCTTGAGCTTCTACCTCTAGCCCAATCCATTCTGCATGGCCTCTAGGATGTATCCATCAGTACAAACCAATGCCCTCTATACAAGCAGAACAATCACAGGCCTCTATGGGATAATGCCCACCAAACACTTATTTAAAGAGAGCACAGCATTAGATGGGGTGTAACTGAAATGGACACATGCAGATATCACATTTCAGACTTGGGACAAATGGCTGAGGTGCCTATTTAACATATCAAAGCCGACCTGGCCACCAGGTTCTCCCTGCATCTTTCAGTCCCAACCTGTGACAGGACCCTCAGATTGGCATACCCCCCATCCTAAACTTCTCTAGCCCAGAGACTGGACTGCCCTTCCCCAGCTTCCCTTCCCTATATAATCCAGCCATTTTGGTTATCCACCATCTTTATACCTTTTGGTCTCCTGGCTGCTGCCTGGTTCCTCTCTCTCCCTTCTCCTCACCCATCTCCTCACATGACCCAAGTCAGTCCATTCATGTCCACTCTAGACTCTCCCAGATGTGTCTGCCTCTGGCTACGCTCGCCCACATATCTATAATAAACTATCTCCTCCTCCATACCTAGGGAATAGTCATATCCTTTCCTTTCCTTTCCTTTTCATTTCTTTCTTTTTTCATTCAGTACAGGTCAATGGTGAATGTCATGAAGACATTTTAAACCACTGGATCAGATACTTTAAGGGATGAACCTCAGGAAGATATGTGAATTATAACTCCTTAAAGCTATTAGTAAAACAGCAACCAGACATGAGGTCCCATCCTCCTCTGATGCATCCCAACTGTCTTGCAGAGCAAGTCCTCAAAATGTTTGGAAAGACCTGTCTTCCTCCATATCCTCTGGCCTTTATCTTGTCCCTTGCTCTGCCCCAGTCCCATGGGATCACTGTCATTCCTCAGCCCCACCAGGCCAGCTTCTGGTGGGTACCAGCATGGCTGGACTCCTTGGGGGCCCTGTGGATGCTGCTTGTGCCCCGCCCACCTATCCCTGCACATGTCTGACAGTAAGGTTAGTATTTGTCACTGTCCTTACCCACCAGGGCAGAAGTCCTCTATCTTCATCTGCTGTGTCCCTTGGTACGTATCCCAACACTTACAACTGGACTTGATAGTGACCCAAGGAGTGTGGACTCAGTGACAGGCTTGGCCCCTGGACTGAGAGTTTGGAAAAAGCATTGCTTTCTTGAGTGACCCAACTTCAGAATCTGGAAGGCTTCACTCACAACACAATATACAGTTCCCCGAGATGTACTTACTTATGAATGCTCAAACCCTCCTATGTCCTAGCACTGGGACAAGGCAAGTCAGAAACCTTGAGTGTGACTTGGAAGTGCAGCCACAGGCTACATCTTGGTGCTGTAGCCAAAGCCTCCTCGACCTCCTTACAGGCCCCCGGGTTCTGTGACTGCACAGGAGCTGGCCCTGAGTGCTGGAGAGGGCTCTGCTCTCTGAATCACCATAGCCAAATGCTACAGGCCAAGCTTCCCTGAAGGGTAAGGAAGACAGCCTGTTCCTCAGAGCCACCCACACCCAGGCTATTTCCTGTTTCAACAAAGAGAGGGGCTGAAAAATCTCTAAAATCCCCTCCCACCCCGTGTCTATTCATCCTCACAGTGAGCTGGCAGGAATGGGGACATTACAATGACATGGAACTCCTGGGATACAGGAGACTGTGCTTCCCTCTGGGCAGTGACGGCAGCCACAGCAGAAGACAGCATTGTCACCCGCTTGTGCTCCATCTTGGGGCAGCAGAGCTGGCAACGGCTACTGCCCTGCTTCCCTTTCTAATGCCTGGTCCTCTCCAGCCCCCAGGCACCCATGCCCACTCATTCACCCACTCACCCATTCTTAACTCTAAAAAAAAAAAAAAAAAAAAAAAAAACAGAAAACACTCCATCCCACCAGAATGTTCTCAAACAAATAAAACCAAGGATCCAAGAAGGATAAAAAGTAGGCAAAGGGGCCTCCCAGCCAGGAGGCCTAGTCCCTATGTCTTCCATTTAGGATCCTCAAGGTCCTGATCATATAAACACGGGGGAGGGGGGACATGTTACATAAGCATTGCTTCTGTCTTCTCTCCCACAATGTATGGGGCCATGCCTCATATGCCAGCAACTATTGCAGTGGGCCACTGCTCACTCCTGAGCAAAGAAGAGGCCCTGGAGCATACGTGCAAGTCCCAGCTCTGCCACTTCCTGGGCTCTGTGAGCCGGGGATGCCTCTTAAGCTCTCTGTGCTTCGCTTCCCTCACCCAGGGAATGGACACAGGCACCTCGAGCCTCTTGCAATGCTGTGGGATGAGTCATGGAGATGACCTGTGCTCATGAGGCTCTTAGGGTCATCTGCACCCTCCTGATGGTGCTACAAACACTCCGCTGCAGCCATCACTACGGGGTCTGCCTTGCTGAGGGAGGGATCTGGGGTAGCTCTGATGCATCACAAGGGATCCTAGGCTCCCCAGAGGAACACAGGGAAGGCTTAGCTAAGACCAGAGAGACAAAGGGATACAGTGAGCTTCATTTCCTGCACCAGCCCACCATTCCACCAGCCCACCAGCCCATCAGCCCCACAGATGGACCCCCATCCTTTCCCCATGCCACAGGAAGCAAAGATGAAAACAGATGTGAGGAGGGATGTTCCTGGAACAAGAGTGAGTTGATGAAAGGAAGGTGTTTGCATGAAATAGATGAGTTAGACGAATTACGCAACTCCGTCAAATGCCACACAAAGGGAGCCACCATATACACCAGGGACATAAGCAGATAGCAACATGTTCTATGCAGCCTCAGCTGTGGCCAGTGTGGCCCGGGTCAGACGTTAAGGACAGACAGAGCCAGGGATGCACTGAGGAGATGGCCAGCAGACTGCAAAGTTGATGCTTAGGTTTTTGTTTGATTTTGGTTTTTTTATTTTACAAATCTAAAGCCAGTAAAAAGAATGCTTAATTTTTAAAAATACCCTATGTGATATGGAACTCAGGGGACTAAGTGTAAGAATGGACATAATTAGTGAGCTATCCACTAAGCCAGAAGATGGAGCTAAGTTTTCCCAGAAGGCAGTGCAAACAGACCCTGGGTTTCTAACGCTCCCTGCTGTCATGGTCTTTCTCTTCAGACTGAAGAAGATTCGTGAGAATCCTCAAGATTTCACTTTCTTCCTCCATATTCATTGGAAGGAAGAGAGCAGGGGAGGGAAGGGTGAGGTCATCAAAGAAGGCCTTAGGGACCATGTCCGCCTTTGCCTGGACCCCTAACTTCTCCTGACTGCGGGATTTCCCAGTCCAGAGCCAGCAGGAGAGCTTGCTATCTGCATTTGGCAGCTTGTGCTTTCTGGTTTGGGGTATTCTTCTTTTCACTCAAAAGTATTTGGGGACAACATGTTAAGTCAGCTGGCAAAGTCAACCTTGATTGAGTTCCATCCGGGGATCCACTCAGAGCCTGTGCATGAGTGTCTGTGTGTGGTATGATATGATACGTGTTAAGGAATATAGTCTGTTGAATGTGGAGTGGGCGTGATACATATATGAGTGTGTCTGTGTGTATGACATAATGGTAAGGTGTGTGGTGTGAGGTGCTGTGCATGCACAGGTGTGCCTTAAGTATGTAGGTGTGATGTGTTATTAGGGATAGAGAATGTGTGTGTGTGTGTGTGTGTGTGTGTAAGTGTGTGTGTGTGTGTGTGTGTAAGTGTGATGTGTGTATGTGGTACAGGGTATTTGTTCACAGTATTGAATATCTATCTGTAGTATGGGGTATTTTATCTGTGGTATGTGATGTTTATCTGTGGTATGGAGTATCTATGCTACAAGATTTGTCTAAGATATAATATATTTGTCTGTGGTATAGGGTAAATATCTATGATATAGGATCTGTCTGCAGCATGGAGTGTTTGTGATGTGAATTATCTGTAGTATGGAGTATCTGTCTGTGGTATGAAGTATTTGTCTATAGACAGTGTATATTCACTATAGAGAACAGGCCCACTGGTAGTTGTAACATGTGTCAGTGATCATCTGTACCCAACAGGGCTCAGGATATGAAGTGCTCAGTGGCCAAGTCCCAACCATTGAGGCCCTCCTAGGCACTAGGACACCACTTAGAGAGAAAGGGACATGGGACATGTGTCATGGCTCCACTCAAAGCTCACTCATCAAGAGCTTAGCAAGGCAGAAGCAGATGAGAGACTGGGAGACCATTTGACAAAAATCTCCTTACCTTTTCCTGGATATGGGGCAGGGGGTTGCCTAGGGTGAGTTCATAGGAAGAACCATGCAGGCGACTGAAGAGCTAAAGGGAGGTGACAGGTAGCCCAGTGTGTGTGGCACAAGGATCATAGTATTTCGGTAAAACAGCCATACCACCTGCAAACCAGAATACAGGCCACGTGAGTATCCAGAGAAGAGCCAAGACACACCATGGGAAACTAAGGCCCAGATGGTCCAAAAGCCCTACCCATGACGGAAGCAACTGCTCCAAGGCCTCAGAGCTGGTGTTCAGGTACATAGTGTTTTCCTATGTACAGACCTTTCAAAACCTGCTTTCCTTTCACAGGACCTAATATGACTGCAGCCAAATCTAACCTGTGCTTGAGACCGAGCTGTTCTGCTGAGGTCCGAAATGACAAAGCATGGTATAAGAGCACTGGAAGGGAGCAAGAGGAGTCTGACCCGCCTCTCTCCTGTCTCCCATCTAACTATGGCATGCCAGACACCGCTAACCGCAACTCCTAGAGGATTTTCAATCCTTCTGATCTTAGTGTAACCAAAAGTAAATAAGTAATTCACAGACCAGACATAATAGAACCCAAAATATTTCCCAAAGTTGCCATTTTTCTAAAGAACCCCCTCAAGGCTTTCCTCATGGAGAAGTGTATACGTGTGTGTGTGTGTGTGTGTGTGTGTGTGTGTGTGTGTGTGTGTGTGTCCTAGAGGGATGACATAGAATCCATTCCCTGTCCCTGAAGCCCAGAAGAGAATAGAGCCTCTTGTTTACCAAGATGTTAGACCAGAGCAAGCATTAGACACAGAACAGAATATGCCAAAGAGGTTTCAATTCCAAACACAAAGACTAAAACCTTAGGTGGTTTTATGCTGCAACTGGTGAAATTATTCTCAAGTTCTAAAATAACAACAGATGTTATAAAGACACATTCACTTAAAATAATGACCAGGTATGCCCAAAACAGGCAAAAACAGTAAAGCTCTACAAATGACCTTATTCTTGCTTGATTTGCAAATGTTAAATACAACTTAACATGAGCTGCTGTTGCCCATTGTATTAGCCAGGCTCTCTAGAGGAAGAGAACTGACAGAATGATTCTAGATAGATAGATAGATAGATAGATAGATAGATAGATAGATAGATAGATAGACAGACAGGATGGAGAGGGAGAGAGGGAGGGGGATTTATTCAAATGGCTTCCAGGTTGTGGTCCAGGCAGTCCAACAAGGGATATCTATCAATGGAAGGTCCAAGAATCCAGTAGTTGCTCAGTACATGAGACTGATGTCTCAGCTGGTCTTCAGTATACACTGAAATCCTGCAAAAGTAAACTCTAATACCAGTGAATGGACCTGCCCACAAGAGCAGATGAAGAGAGCACGCTTCCTTCTTCTGTGTCTTTTATACAGGCTGCCAACAGAAGGTGTGGCCCAGGTTAAAGATGGATCTTCCCAGCTCAAAATATACAGATTGAAAGTGAGTCTTTCTACTTCAAATGATTTATATAAGAAAAAAAAAATCCCTCACAGGTATAAACCAGCTGCTTGCCTTTAGTTAATTCCAGATGCAGTAAAGTTGACAACCAAGAATAGTCTTGCACCTATTAATATCTGTTGAACTCAACTGCAGAATGATTTACTAACAAGTGACTGAGGACCCCATGCTACCTCTTGGTGGTGACAAACCAGGAGGTAGAGGGCACAGTTCCTTCAAGGAAAGTTCCCAGGGACTACCTCCTTGGCTGAAATCGGAGGATGGTCCACAGCATTCCGGAGGTAGGAATGGACAGGCCAAGGAGCTGAGGCCTAAATGTTCTTAGAAGTGGAACACATGCAGAATGGCAGCCTTGTGGTCCCCAGTGAGGCGTGAACTAGACCAGAACCTCCCCTACCATGCCACTCCTCTGGCTACGGTGAAGACAAAGCCAGCAGGTAGCCATGGAAACTGCAGAGTGATAAGAAGCTGAGGTAGCCATGGCAGGAAGGTTGGAATGGCAGTACACTTTAACCTCAGCTACTGAGCCACTTGATGAAGTCAACCACTTCTGGTCAAGAAGTTCTTGCTTTAGTCTGTGTCCATATCCAATACAGACTAAATAAAAGAAAGAGGGGGAGACATGACTGTTCCTAGGCATGGAGGAGGAGATAGTTTATTGCAGATTAAAGGGAGAGCATAGCCAGGGGCAAGGGCAGCTTGGAAAGTCCAAAGTGGACATGACTCTGAGCTGAGCCATGTGTGCAAAGAATGGAGGGGAAATGGGAGATGCCTGGGCCAAGAGACTAGCATAGCTAAAATGGCTGAGTTCTTCAGGGGCCAGAGGAGCTGTGAAGAGGCAAGCCCAGCCCTGGCCTGGAGAAGTTTAGGGTATAATGTAGGGTATGTCAGCCAAACCCCATAACAGTTAGGGACTGAGGGATTCAGAGGGAACCTGGAGGCCAGAGTTGGCTATTAATGGATACCTCAATTAGCCATTTGTAGGACGGAAGGTTTGAGACCTACCGTAGACAAATGCCAATGCAGAACATTCCGCTGTATGCATGGCTGCTGGTATTTATGCTTGTTTATCTTAATCAACTTAACGCAAGTTAGAGTCATCTAGAAAGAAGAAATCTCAAAAATTAAGGAACTGCCTCTGTCAGACTGGCCTGTGGGCAAGTGTGTGGGTTATTCATTGATGATTAATGTGGGAGGGGTTGGCTTCCCTCAATGGACTATGACCCTGGATGCATGACCCAAATAAACCGTTTCCTCCCCAAGTTACTTTTGAGCATGGTCTTTATCACAGTATTAGAAACCTAACGAAGTAAATAGCAAAACCCTATAGCCCCTGTCCCAGACTGCACTGGTGTACAGACCTAGCATTCTAGAATACAGTCTGTCTATAGCTTACCCATCAGGGGCCTGGCAAACAGTAGGTATTCAACAAACATTGGCTGAGTAACAAGGGAATGAATGAACTGTGAGAATGCCATGTCTTTAATCTTTTCCTTGTAGTTTGAAGTAAACATCCAAGGTCTCACGGTACCATCCAGGGAAAGGCCCAGGGAACAAGCATAAAGGTCTGGAGACGAATCAGGGGCTTAAGAGGATGCTCCTTAGCCCTTTGAAGGCCTACAAGAAACAAGCTCATCCCTCTCGTATCTCCCTGAGACAGGAAGAAGAACAGAAAAAACAGCCTGGGAATATCGTAAGGCCTGAGCTGAAGAGCTCCACAGACTAACCCAGGCTCTGTCGCCTGTGTGTGTCCTTCTACTCAGTCCTGTGAAAGTTGAGAGGCCAGGAATGGGGCTTCACGGGGCATGGCCACCAGCAAGCTCTACAGACTGCATGCAGACCCCAAACCCATGATGCAATCCTGCAGAGAGACAAAGCTCGCCATCCCCCATCCAAGAACATGAAAACCCCTCCCCAGCTCCTACAGTTCTGACTCAAAGAAAGGACAGGCCTGGGAGTACCCCGTGCTTCCTACTGGGAGATCATCTGAGACACAGAAATTCTCTCCTCCACCCTGCCCATGAGACAGCCTGGCCTCTGGTCCCACAGAATGAGCAGGAGTAAGGCATCACTGAGACCCAAGTATGAACGCTGCAAACACTTTCAGGTCCTCCAGGCAATAACAAAAGTTATAAAATAAGGTCCTCTCAAACCCATTTCAGAGAAGTCAAATATCTTAAGCAAGTGCAGTATTACAGAGCATTATTATAAACTAATAACAAAACTGAGTGTGATGGTGCACAGGTGTAATCCCAGCACACGGGCAGGAGGATCTCCACTTTGAGGCCAGTCTGGGCTATGTAGCAAAATCCCATCTTCGAAAATCAATTCAAATAAATATAGCAACAGAAGTAAGACAACAGAAATCTTTTCTTAAATCACTATATTAGATTTCAGAAATGCTTGTAAAAACCTCTTTTAAGATAATAAATTCTCTCTTTGCACCCATCTGGAGACTCTAAGTGATGTCCAGTCTAGCTAGTCCACGCCCTCGTTGCTTAGAATGGCCACCCCAGGAATACATCCATCTTCATCTCTCTTCCTCTTAAACAGAAAGGAACCTATGGTCTCTACCCCTCACCATTCCCCCAAGCTGCTGCTGTTCTGATTAGGCTCAGAACATCACCAGAAAGCCTCAGACAAAAGAAGGGACTCTCCTCAAGGCCAGGTTGTACTGTGAGTCGGGTGCTGAGGGACCCACTACAACCCTTTGTTTTCTTAAATGTGAAAAGTCAGCAAATGGCTCCAACTATGCGCATTTTAATTTAAACAGCCTGTTAAAATGAAGAGCAAAAAGGAGTCCGCACAGAGCTCCAGAGAAAATAAGGCAGTATCATTCACGGCAGAAATGTACATGGGTTTAGGGAGGCGGGTAAGTGGGGGGGATGCATTAAATTAAACTTCTTCCCCTGTGGCCCCTAAATAACTCTACTGGGTTTGAGCATCTTATCTCCACCAGGCAGGGTGGCAGACAAGCTTGAGCCACAGGCAATCACCCCAGTGTGGCTAAGTGACAAACGGATTTGTTCTGGAGATGCAAAATGACGCAGGGCTGGTGGCTGTGTCTCTTCTTCCTCAGATGCTGTGTACATGAGCAGAGATCGGGAAGGCAGACAGTGAAGTCCAAACTGCTGGACCCTGGGCTCCCCTGAAGCACAGCAGACCCCTGCCACAGCTCCAGGGCCACTGAGAACAAGCCGCAGCCCACCAGCCTCTGCTGCAGCTGAAAGCTTATCTGCTTGAGGTTCAAGGATTGACGTATTGGCGTTTCGTATGACAAAACCTAGATGCCGCTATAGAAATGCTCTTTCTCTCTAAAAGGCACAGATTATAAAATGTTCTCATGATGTTGATTTTTTTTCAAGAGGCTGGATGACACTGAAATATTACCTGAAATCCAAGAGTTTCAAACTCTGAAATACTGAATATTTAAATTTTAAATTTCAAGTAATAGTGGATCCTATTTTACAGAAGGCAAACTACCTTTAAGTGACATCTGGCAACTGACAGGAAATAAACTTGAAACGGATGTGACTATACAGACAAGCCAAAAGGGGGAAAAAAGTCACTGCTATTCAGTAGGATTCCTGAATGTTCTAGAACCCCGCTGTGAGTCCTATGAAGGCAAAATGCCCTTTCCCAAACACCCAGTGTTAACAGAGAAGCATAGTGAGGCTCTCCCAGCCAACCCAGGCCTCAAGGTCTAAGCACTGAGCATGCCCAGTGTGCTACATGGCAACCACCTTCCCCAGAACCTTCCATAGGCAGAAACAAATCCAATGCTTAGGCCAGTGTCTCTCAATCTGTATGTTGGGACCCCCATGGAAGTCCAAAGAGCCTTCCATAGGGGATCGCATATCCTACATGTCAGATATTTACATTACCGATCATAACAGTAGCAAAATTAGAATTATGAAGTAGCAACAAAAATAATTTTATGATTAGAGTCACCACACTATTAAAGGGTCACAACATTAAGAAGGTTGAGATCCACTGACCGATACTCAGGATACTGACAAAGCATTTACCTCAAAACACACCATACTTGCTGCGGGCAGCACCTCCACAGATGATTGGCTACCACATCTGCCAGGAAAACCTGTGGCAAACCCATGGCCCTTGCCACTGACACCTTCTATTTCCTGCCTGGTGTCACTGGACATCTTACACTGTGACTGCTTTCTTGTTTTACCTGTCAATGGATGGATACCCCAACTCCTGTCAATGGATGGATACCCCAACTCCTACTTACCAAGAGACCAAGGGAGCAAGTCGACAGATGGCCACTCGCTTGTTGTTCATGGCCCCAAAGAAGTAATATAATCATCTCCTTTAGACTGAAGTGACCTGGTGCCACAAGACCATCTTCTTCCACAAGACCCACCAGTCTGGGTTTCCCAGCACACATCTGCAATCTCGCCTATCACTCCCCATTTTAATTGCCCTCCCGGTGGTTCCCAGAATTCGAAACACATTCAGCTTTGTTTCCAGATTTGTAGCTGCAGGGAGTTTTTACCAACATCCACATCTGACAAGGGAGCTTCAAAGTCACAGACCTCATGAGCCCTGGTGTGGTATGGTCATGTGGTCATGGCCACACCAGCTCTTATCGATACGGCTTTCTATTGTTTCCAAGAGCTTGAAAAGGACCAAAGGCTTCCAGTGGCCCATTCAGTTCTGAGCACACAGCTACATTCATCTGAAAGCCTGGAAGCGCCCAGCCTCCAGGATAGATACAGGCTCTTCTCTCTGAACAAGCCCTGTCTGCATGATCCGACTTGGAGGTCATCTGCACTCTCTGCACTCGGCATAGACTCCGATGCTCATGGGAGTCACTGTTCAGATGCAGAAGGAACAAATACTCCACTCTGCCTTCTCTGTCCACAGAGACTGCCTCTGAAGAAACTATAAGCACCCAAGGATTAAGCCCTCTCTTGCTTCTTGGTCTCTTTTTACTACTGGAGATGCTTCTAGTGCCCAGCTGATAAGTTAACAAATGGTAGCACATACATAAAATGAAATATTATTCAACCTTAAACAGGTAAGCCAGATAGCAAGTAGGAGTTATTATAAATAGTAATGTACATAATATACTGTACATCTCAAAATGCTAGAAGGGTTTTTGAAGGTTTTCAACAAAAAGAAATCGTATTTGTTTGAGGAAATATATGTTTAGCCTGATTTAAATCTTATATGATGTATACATGTATCTAAACATTGCACAGTATTTTAAATACTCTACTGGGTGGTTTTGTGTGTCAACTTGACACAGGCTGGAGTTATCACAGAGAAAGGAGCTTCAGTTGGGGAAGTGCCTCCATGAGATCCAGCTGTGAGGCATTTTCTCAATTAGTGATCAAGGGGGAGGTCCCCTTGTGGATGGGACCATCTCTGGGCTGGCAGTCTTGGGTTCTATAAGAAAGCAAGCTGAGCCAGCCAGGGGAAGCAAGCCAGTAAGTAACATCCCTCCATGGCCTCTGCATCAGTTCCTGTATCCTGACCTGCTTGAGTTCCTGTCCTGACCTCCTTCGGTGATGAACAGTAATTTGTGATAACTCCAGCTGTGTCAAGTTGACACAAAACTAGCCAGTACAATTGACCCCTTGTCAACTTGACACACAAACACATCACTAGTAAGCCTCAACCCTTAGTTCTTATTCATCCCCAAGATCTAAATAACTTTAAAAGTCCCACAGTCTTTACATATTCTTTAAATTTCAATCTCCCCAAAGTCTTTTTACAATTAAAAGTCTCTTAACTGTGGGCTCCACTAAAATAGTTTCTCCTTCAAGAGGGAAAAATATCATGGCACAGTCACAATCAAAAGCAAAAATTAAACTCCAACTGTCCAATGTCTGGGATCCAACTCACGATCTTCTGGGCTCCTCCAAGGGCTTGGGTCTTCTCCAGCCATGCCCTTTGTAGCACACACCTTGTCTTCTAGGCTCCAGATGCCTGTACTCCATTGCTGCTGCTGTTCTTGGTGGTCATCTCATGATACTGGCATCTCCAAAATGCTGCTGTCTTCTACTATAACTAGGCTTCAACACTAGCCTCTCATAAGCTCTCTTCATGGTGCCAAGCCTCAACTCCTTTGCATGGCCCCTTCAGTCCTGGGCCATCAATTGCAACTGAGGCTGTACCTTCACCAATGGCCTTCCATGGCCTCTCACAGTGCCGAGACTCAGCTGCTCTGTGTGACCCCTTCATGCCTTCAGAACCAGTACCTCCTGGGTAACTCTTACACATTACTAAGTCCAGCCACAGCCCAAGGTACAACCTTGGCTATCTCTGGAACACAGCCTCTGTGCTCTCAGAAAACATTTCCCAGAAGATAGCACCTCAATGAGGCTGGTCTCTTCTTAATCACCGCTAATTTCTTAGCTCCAGCAAACCAGCATCAATAGTCCCAGTAATGCAAAGGTTTTGCTTTAGTAGTTCTGGTACCTTGTTAATCACAGCTGATTCTTCAGCCCCAGCTAACCAGAACCACAGAATCTTCACAATCACTCTAGCAACGGCCCTGAAAAGAGTCTTTAATCTTACCTTTGGAATTTCACAAGCCAGACCTCCATCTTCTGCACTGTTCTCAACATTATCTTCCAAGCTCCTATACAACATCCCACAGAGCTCTTAACACCAAATGGATCTTCTAGCCCAAAGTTCCAAAGTCCTTCCACAGTCCTCCCAAACACATGGTCAGGTTGTCACAGGAATACCCCACTATGCTGGTACCAATTTGTCTTAGTCAGGGTTTCTATTCCTGGACAAACATCATGACCAAGAAGCAAGTTGGGGAGGAAAGGATTTATTCAGCTTACACTTCCATATTGCTGTTCATCACCAAGGAAGTCAGGACTGGAACTCAAGCAGGTCAGGAAGCAGGAGCTGATGTAGAAGCCATGGAGGGATGTTTCTTACTGGCTTGCTTCCCCTGGCTTGCTCAGCCTGCTCTCTTATAGAACCAGACTACCAGCCCAGAGATGGTCCCACCCACAAGGGGCCCTCCCCACTTGATCACTAATTGAGAAAATGCCTTACAGCTGGATCTCATGGAGGCATTTCCCCAACTGAAGCTCCTTTCTTTGTGATAACTCCAGCCTGTGTCAAGTTGACACAAAACTAGCCAGTACAGGAGGAATGAATAGTTATGACTGGGTGGATAAGGTGAAATGTTCTGCAGGGAGGGGAACAACTTCCACATAGCAGGAAGAAGGCATTTTTACACACTAATCTCCCAGATAAAAATGACTCAGAGGGTGAGTTTCATGTTACGTGTATTTTACCATAAAGTTTTTGTTTTGTTTTGTTTTTTAACTAAGAAAAATAAAGATATTCTTGATGAAAGAACAAAAGAGGATCATGTCAGTCAACTTATTCCTGAGCCTGAAGTGACCATGAGCCTGGAACAGCCAGGGGAAAAATTACACAGATGAGGAATAAGAGCTCAGAGGGTCACCAGTGAGAGCCACAGGAAGAGACCCCCACAG
Source organism: Mus minutoides (assembly GCA_902729485.2). Classification (NCBI taxonomy): domain Eukaryota; kingdom Metazoa; phylum Chordata; class Mammalia; order Rodentia; family Muridae; genus Mus; species Mus minutoides. Next base: position 413,488 of record LR749512.1, on the reverse strand, counting down.
GGTGAGAACTGAGGAACACAGGCGACCTTCTTAGCTCAACTGTAAGTTAGCAGGCAGTACCGGACCAGGCACCAAGCCTGTGACACCAACCAAAAATGGACCCAGGCCCACACCCACAGGCACTTCACAGAAGTCACAGGACATAGGAGAATGTTTCCACCAGTGACAAGGTGACATTTTTAACAGCATGAAAGTTGCCTCAATTGCATGCTTGCTGGCTTGCTTGCTTGTTCAGTGCAATGCAGTGTAGGGAAGTGTAGTAAGTGCAGTGCAGGGAAGTGGTCCCTAGTCCCTGGGCATGCTGAATAAGAACTCTCCACAGACAAACACCCCCTGAGCCCTCAAAGGACAGTTTTGAAAGAGACTTCAGAAAGTCTTGTTTCTCAGTTCAGTCAAAAGCCCAAGTTCTAACATTCTGGCATACTCCTTGATATGATTTAATCAGAGGCACAACATCTGCACCTACCCGTTTGGTGAAAAGCAGACCAAGGCTACAGGGGAGTCCCTGAGGCTCCCAGACTTAAGCTGAGAGGCGCCCCTTCCTTCCCCAAACATTCTGAACCACACTGGCAGAAGGCACCCAACATCTTTGCTCCACCTTTCCTAAGCACTAATCTCCTGATGGTAAATCAGCCATAAACACAAATCATTTTAAATGCTGAAACACTTCAATGAACCTCTTGCCTGGCTCTCCTCCATGACCCTTCATCCGGGAAGCATCTTCACAATCCAGAAGCCCATGGACCCTGCAGCAAAGCAACCCTGACCTGAACACAACATGTTCTGGGTCGTGTAAAGCACACTAAAGGCCACTTGGGTCCTGAGGTCAGGTGATGGTCTCCTCCTCTGCCCCAAGCCTCTGGGCTGTGGCTGGTCCATTTGACCCTGGTCCTAGGAGATAAGTCAGGATCCACCCAGGCCACCATGGGGGCAGAACTGTAAGGCAGGCTTCAACTATGCAGTTCTCATTAAATGGGAGAAAAGTGGGCTATTGTGAGGAGAGTCACACAAAGGCAGCTAAAGGCTGTCACAGTGCAGCCGTTCAAAATAAAACCTATCCCATTAGGAACGCTGCGATGGCAGCCCATTTCCAGTACTGTGCTCCGGGTCAGCCCAGCTGTCAGAAGATAAGGGTTTCAAATTGAAAATCAAAGAGCCATTGCACAGCTTTAGACAAAGGAAATGATGTGCATGTGGGCAGATGTTAAATTCACCCACACGAAGGGCTGCCCAAGAGGAGCAACAGAATCCCTAATAGAAGTCACTGCTGATTTCTCACCCTCAAGCAATGTTCAGACACAGGAGGGCCAATGCTGTGTTCTTGACTGGGCTGTGCCAGCTGAATCCCTGCCTGGAAGAGTGCTGTCTCCCCAGTTTAAGGGTGACTGACAAAGTCAACAATATTGTCACAAAAAGCCACCCCATTTTCAGCATTTGCCCTCCAATTCTGGAACCCAACCCCAAACTGGAAAGAATGGATTAAACGAAGCAGATCTCACATTCAGTGGGGCGAGGAATGATTCCCATTAGAATTACAGGAACCGTTAGTGTCAGTCATCTGGACTGGGCCACCAGGACAGTCGAATGATCCCAGAAAATACCGAGCAATGTATAGAAACCTATGGAGAGAGAGGCATCTGCACTCAGACAAAGGTGAACAAAGCAAATTCCTATTTAGCCAAGGAACCCACTGACCACAGGATCTGTTGCAAGTTTCAGAGCTCTGAACAAGAGCCTGGGTAACACTTTTTTTTTAATGGGAGGGGGTGTGGCTTAGTGCTAGAGAGCTTGCCTAGCACCCTAGCATGTGTAAGACCTTGAGTTTAATTCTCTGGATCAAAAGACAGAGAGATGGGAGGGGGGAGGAAGAGGTGGAGGGAAGAAGAGATGGAGGGATGGAAGGAAGGAAAAAAGAAAGAAAAAACTAGGCAGAGCTGAGGGAAGTCTGAGCTCCAAGACCCTCAGCCTGCAAACAGGAGCCTACAGGCACCCAGCAGACGACAATCCACAACCCCAGCAGCCAACAGCACTACAGAAGGGTACCCTGCTTAGGTTACTGTCCATGACACCACTCCCCTTCCTTCTCTTGTGACATTTTAGCTACATGAGATCGATTTTGGCTGTGTATATGGGGGTGGGGGTAAATAGGAAGGGGATGGGGAAATGAATGGGATTGGGGTACATGATGTGAAATTCACAAGGAATCAATTAAAAAGTTTAAAAATAATTAACTTAATTTAAAAACTAGTCATTCTGAATGGATAAAGAAAATGTGGTACATCTACACAATGGAATTCTATTCTGCTATTAAAAAATAAAGCCATCGGGAATTTTGCAGGCAAATGGATGGAACTTGAGAATATCATCCTGAGTGAGGTAACCCAGTCCCAAAAGGACATGCACAGTATATACTCACTTTTAAGTTGATCTAAGCCATAAAATACATGCTATACAGTCCACAGACCCAAAGAAGCTAAACAAGAAGGAAGGCCCAAGCAAGGATGCTCGAGTCTCACTTAGAAGGGGGAATGAAACAGTACTAAGAGCCAGTTGAAGGGAGGAACTGGATGGGAGAGGGGATGGGGAGGGCCATGGGGGGATCAGGATCAGGTGTGGAGGGGGACAGGAGAAATGGCTGATGACCATGTGAATGAATGGAAATCTGCAGTTGAGAGTGTAGGGAGGTGGGATGCATCTCCAGGATGAGACAGAGACCTGAGATAAAGGGGGTGCCCAAGAATCAATGAGGGTGACCTTATAGCATTTGGGATATGGAACCTGAAAAGGCCACCTCCTATGGCTAGCTAGGAACTCCAGTGGAGCAATAGGGACATGAATCCACCCACAAAACTTTTGACCAAAATTTATCCCATCTACAAGAAATTCAGACACGGAGGACAGACGGAGCAGAGAGTGACAGAATGGCCAACCAATAACTGACCCAACGTGAGACCCTTCCCATGGGCAAGCACCAATCCCTGACACTATGAATGAAACTGTTTTTGCTTGCAGTTAGAAGTCTAGCATGGCTGTCCTCGGAGAGGGTCCACCCAGTAGATGACTCAGACAGATGCAGACACCCACAAACAAACAGTGGGTGGAGCTTGGGGACTCATATGGGAGAATAGGAGGAAGGATTGCAGGCCCTCAAGGGATAGAAACTCCACAGGAAGACCAACAGAGTCAACTAACCTAGACCCTTGGGGCTCTCAAGAGACTAAACCAGCAACCAAAGAACATACACGGGCTGGACCTAGGTCTCCCCACACATAGGTAGCAGATGTACAGCTTAGTCTTCATATGGATCCTGAACAACTAAAGGGGGATGGCCATCCCAAAAGCTGCTGCCTGTATGTGGGTTATATTCTTCTCGCTGACTGCCTTGTCTGGCCTCAGTGGGAGAGAATGTGTCTAACGTCACTGATTTGATGTGCCGGGGGGGGGGGGTTGGTTGGGAGAGTACATGGACAGAGTGGGTGCTCAAAGAAGAATGGAAAGGAGGGGGGGAAGGATTATGGGAGGGGATGACTAGGAGGTTTGCAATGAGCGGGATGTAAAGTGAATAAGATAGTAATAATAATGATAATAATAATAGGAAGAAAATAGGCCATTCTGAAAAGCACATTAAAAGATGGCCAAATTGGTGTAGTATATACATTTAATCCACAATTATCTTCTTCTTATGACCCATTCCCAAAGTCAAGTATATTGACTGCCTCGTTGGAGGCACTCAGTTGGTTTCCAATGTGATCCTGCTGCTTAATGATTAGGCTCACAGATCCTGGAGCCAAAGGGATCAATCTTCCTGACTGACTGCTAACATGAGAACATGGCTCCTTCCTTTCATCTTTTACAAACTTCAGAGATATCCCCTAAAACCTGCCACATCCCAGAAGCCAGCTCTGCCCATGTGCACTTCTAGATGGCTCTGGACTGCCCTCAGGCAGCATAATCCTCTTGCTGGCTGCCCACCACAAAGCTGGCCAACCTTGGCCTCAATTGGCTTGAGATAGCCTGACAATGGTTCTTCCCCCATCCCCACCCCTACCCCAACATCCTCCCTGTAAGCAGAGGAATCCAGACTGAACAAGATGAAAAATTAAGCATCCTATGGGATGGTATAATGAGCAGATTTCCAGTAGATAGAATTTTGATAAAATAAAAGCCCCAAGCAAACCCATACCTCTAGGCCAGCTTCCTCTCTTTTCTATCAGCTTCTGACTCAAGTGAGTTTAGACCATGCAGTAGGAAGATTAATCTCATATTTGCCTAGCAGTGGGCAGCACAGAGCTAGCTGTCCCTGATGATTCCCACTAATTGGAAGATGTTAATTTAAAACAATACCTACCGACCAGCCCTCAAGGGACCAAACTGATATAGCCATCCTAAAGAGACCTAGTAGGCTAAACTCAGTTGGCTGGTTAATTTCATTAAATGACACTCTTCTTCACAAGCTTATGAAGAGGGGATGGAAAGACAGATGGCTCAGCAGTTGAGAGCACTGGCTACTCTTTCAAAGGAGCAGTGTTCAATTCTCAGCACCCACAGAGACTCATAACCATCTGATATCCCAGTTCCATGGGCCCCAACACCGTCTTCTGGCTTCATTGGGTCCCAGATATACATGAAAACAAAATGTCTATATATATAAAAAAATTTTTATAAACAAGTATCAAAAGGCAAGAACACCCAAAAGAAAGGCCAGAGTGGACACCAGAGTGGACACATGGGTCCCAAGCCAATTAAATGTTTTCCTTAAAAGAGTTGACTTGGTCATGGTATCTGTTCACAGCAGTAACATCTACCCAAGCCAAGTAACCAGTCTCTATATGTAAAAACCAGCAGGGTTTAGTAATTTCCATAATCAGCTAGAAGATGGGGTGAGTGACTGGGATGATCCTGATGACAACAATAACAGGAGTCTTGCAATCGAAATGGGAATCTACCCAGAGATGTGACAACCGTATACAGTCAAAACAGCAAAGCCCCAGTGAAGGGCATAAAGAATCAAAAAACTCAGACAAGGAGAAAAATGAAAGACAGCATCTCTTCTGCTATTCATCAACCAACAGAGCCATTCCAGCTGAAATCCCAAGGAAGCTGGAGATGAAGTAACTTACTCTCAAGATAATCTGTCAATGTATGACAAAGATTATGGAAGCTAAGGAAGTTGTCAGGTTCACAAGGGGCTTCCCCAGGTTATATCAAGAGTAACAACTGTTGTAAAGGGGAGACACACCCATTAAGACAACTCCTTCCAACAGGACTCAGGTCCCAGAAGTCCGAACACATGCTGGAGTGGCCTTTTCAGTGAGTCACCCCTGCTGCATAAATGACCCCAATAAGCTCCTTAATTCACTCAGCTAGACTTTGGTGGGTTCATTTATTTGATCACCATGGGTGCTCATCTGAGGCGAACAGACATTGTTCACATTTCCCCAGGAAAAGTCACACAACAGAAAGTTTGGGGAATATGGGAAGAGAAGAAAATGAAAGAGGTCATGACTCTAAGATAACAAAGCAGTCCTGTGCTTACAAGACATTTCTGTCAACAATGTAAACCACAGTGTGACCATAAACTTCTGATATAGTCAACCACATATTTATCCTGGGGTCTCTGTCCCAATACCCCCCAAGTCTCTGGCAAGTCCTAGAGATGCCCCTCTCCCCACAGACGATTTCTGTTCTCTCCCCTGCTCTCCCTAAACTGATTCTCCCCCACCCCATTCCCTTCCCCATCCCCTCTTCTACCCAGCCCCCCCGCAATCCACCTCTGATTCTATTTTATTTCCCCTTCTGAGAAAGATTCAATCATTCTCCCTTGGGCCCTCCTTGTTATTTGACTTCTTTTGGTCTGCAGATTGTAGCATGGTTATCCTGCACTTTATGGCTAAATCCACTTATATACCACACATGTCCTTTGGGGTCTGGGTTACCTCACTCAGTATATTACTAGTTTCAACCATATAAAATTCATAATGTCCTTGTTTTTAAAAGCTAAGTAGTATTTCATTGTGTAAATGAACCATATTTTCTTTATCCATTCTTCAGTTGAGGGATATCAGGTATCCTTGAGGAATCCCAGAGAGTGAACCATCAACCAAAGAGCAAGCATAGGCTGGACCTAGGCCCCTGCACATAGGTAGCAGATGTGCAGCTTGGTCTTAATGTGGGTCCCCCAACAACTGGAGCAGGTGCTGTCCCTGAACCTTTCGCCGATCTGTGGATCCTGTTCTCCTACCTGGGCCCCCTTGTCTGGCCTTGGTGGGAGAGGATGTAACTAGTCCTCCAGTGATTTGATGTGCTGGGAAGGGCTGAGAACCAAGGGGAAGGGAAACAGGGAGAGGATCTGTGTGAGGGGCTACTGAGAGGAGGGGAGCTGAGGTTGGGATGTAAATTAAATAAATAATTAAATTAATGAAAAAATTCTGATATAGTGATGTCACAACTTCCTCAGGAAGGGCACCCCATGCTGGTCTCACAAGGAAAGTCACAGCAACTCTAACAGCTGATATTTTCGTAAGAATAAACAAGTTCAGCAAAAAAGAAGAATCTAGACACATGGAGAAATAACCCAAAACACCTCAAAAATTAGTAACTAGGCATGCTGTAATGATTAACCCTGTGAATGTAGTAAGAATTGTGGCTTCTTTTAAAACACAGAAATGTTATACGAATATGTTTTTGTTTTAATCCCAAGTGTGGGATATGGGGCTGCTTTAGATTGTCCAGAGCAGGAGACTATGATTTGCCTCATGCTCTGGCAGGGGCATGATTTTGCCAATGACAGATAGTTTCTGCAAGTGTATGACATTCAAAATTCTGGGGGCTCTTGAGAGGGTATATAAATCCTAGAGCCTGAGAGAGGTGGTGGCTGGCTGCTGGTCCTCCTGCTGCTGCTGCTGCTGCTGCTGCTGCTGCTGCTGCTGCTGCTCCTCCTCCTCCTCCTCTTCTTCCTTCTCCTCCTCCTCCTCCTCCTCTTGCTCCTCTTCCTCCTGATGCTGCTCCCACTGCTGCTCCTGCTGCTGCTGCTGTTGCTCCTGCTCCTCCTCCTGCTACTGCTGCTCCTCCTCCTCTTCCTGCTGCTCCTGCTGCTGCTGCTGTTGCTCCTCCTCCTGCTACTGCTGCTGCTAGTGGTGGCAGTGGTATTGCTGGTTGTTTTTGTTGCCATTTGTCAAATGGTCATGCACAAAGACTCAAGAAGAAGAAACTGGATATCCTGATGGTGAAGATCAAACTTGCCCCCAAGGAACTCAATGCCCCAATCAGCAGAAAGTAGTCTACCAATATTGACGCCCCTTTTCCTTCTAGCCTTCTTTCTCTCCTACCAAGTGTTAGGAGGTAGAATAAAGAAGGAATAAGGGTGGAAGGAAAAGGAATGATACAGCAGCCAAAAGTCTAGCTACAGCGAACCTGAAGGATCTGGAGCATGGAGTGGACAAGCAACCAGGCAGGCCTACCTGTGAGAGATTTATCTTGATTAGTTAATAGAAGCTGCAGATTCATCCACTGTTGTCAGACATTATCCCGTGAGTTGGAGTCCCAGACTTAATGTAAACTGAACATCAACACTCGTCTCCCTCTGAGCCCCCACCGCAGATACAAGGTGATCTGCTGCCTCGGGCTCCTGCCACAGTGATGGAGTGCACCCTCAAAGTATGAACACAAGTGAGTCATTTCACCCATGTGAGACTCTTTGCTTTATTTCTGTATTTAATCACAATATGGAGGGTAACCAATACTCACACTCTACACGTTCAAGACCTTGGATTATCTAACAAAGCAGTGTCTTGAAGAGGAAGTACTGGGGATATCTAAATGGTAGAGTGCATCCTTAGCTTGCATGAGACCCTGGATTCAACCCCTATCAACAAAAATATAAATATAAAAGCAGAAATATAAAGATAGCTCATTAATAGTAACATGGGAAAACTGAATGTTGATGTGAAAAAAAAACTGTATCTTCAATTCACACTGTATCTAAAAATACACTGCAGATGAGTAAAAGAAGGTGTGTGTGTGTAGAAGCACTGAGTATAAAAAACAAAGGAAGCCTTATACACCTGTGACACCAGCACTCAAGAGGTAAAGACCAGAGGGTTGAGAGTTCAAGGTCATCTTTGGAACAAAAACAATTCATGACCAGCCTGGCCTGTAGGAGACCCTGTCTTAAAATAGAAATAAATGAAAATAAAGACTGAGAGTATGTATCTGCACTTAAGATAAGAATGTCTTTTCTGTAAGAAAATTCAGGAGCCATAAAAGAGAACCTGTTGAATAACATAAAAATTCTGAGTTCTTGCTTTGCCAAAGATGTCGTTAAACAGACTTGAGGAACACCGAGACATCTGAGAGAAAATATTTACAATGTCTATGACAAAGGAGAAATAGCCCTGGTACGCTAAACATACCCATAAATCCACGGGGAAACCCTGAGCAGATCAGCAGAGAAACAGGCAAAAACAGCTAAAGAAGAAATTCAAACTCTTATCAAGTACAAGAATCTGGCTTGTGATTGTTTATCATCTGTACTCTATTTGACAGACGTTTCTAAAACCTTGTATGTATAGTTGTGCGAGAGTATATGTCCATGTGTGGAAATTCCTGCCAGAGGAGCGATTTGAGCTTCCTCTCCTACCACTTTTTACCTTACTCCTTTGAGGCAGGGTCTCTCCTATACCTGGAGTTGAGCTAGCCACAGAAATCCTCTTGCCTCTCTCTATTCTCAGATACTAAGGTTACATGTGCACTGGGTGATGCTTGACTTTTTATGTGTGTAGGGGGGCGGGGGATCCAAACTCAGACCCTCATGGTTATGCATCAAGCACCCTTCCTCACTAAGTCTTATCTCTGGCCCTTATTCATAATTTTAAAAGTAGCACAGTGACAGACAGACAGACAGACAGACAGACAGACAGACAGAAATCTTCATTTTAAGGGTATGTACACCAAGACCTCTGAGGGAATGCCTAAGCCACTGTCAGCACTATTTCCTAAATGGATGTGCATAATGACAAGAGTCAACTTACAAATTAAGCACAGAAAGAGCTAATAACGAACTAGAACAATTACAACACCCTTCTAAAATGTTACATGAATATTCTCTCTCCTCCCCATCTATGCCCCCTTCTCGGATGCAGATAGATATTTCTATTTTAGGACCACAGGTGACCATGGGTAACTTGAAACCATGGGACTGAGAACTTCAGACGAGCGTCCACTGCAAGGCTGTAACTGGACGCTCACATGCTCAGTGGAGCTGCAGAATGACTGAAAGGGTCACCAGCAACAAGGCCATGCAGCTGTAGACCCACACAGCCAGCATCGCTTACAATTGTCACCACAAAGCCAGGTATGGTAGTAGTTTGCCATCCCAGGCCCGGAGGTGGAGACAAGCGGATCCCTAGAGCTTGTGAGTCAGCCAGTGTAACCCAGTCCTAGCCAGCAAGCTCTGAGCCAGGGGACCCTGTCTGGAATATGGTGGGCAACTCCTAAGATATGATACTCTGGCCTCCATACAAATGCAAACACCCATGCGTGCGCCTGCCAACATGTGAGCGTACACATATGCTTATACACATATGTACCTGTATATACACTTCCTATTCTCGTCTGACGGTCAGCCTCCCCACCCAGCAGAGCAGCACTGTGCTGTACAAACACACCAGTGGCTTTCGAGGACACAGTTGTGACACTGCCACTGCACTGCCACCCCTGGGAAACAGCAACTTCTCTAGAGTTCAGAAAGTCCACGGTCGTCTCTTGCACAAGTGTTGGAACCCATCTTGCTCCTTGCACATCTGACAAGGGGCGACAACATGGCAGACACGTTGATCCAGATGAGACTGCATCTACAGAGACATCACAGTCTCTAAATGGGGTACAGACCCCTCATCTAGACACTCAGCATCCCAGAAGTGGTATGGTTCTCCAAGTGTTTCAGATTTGGTGATATTTGCTGAGGTTTATCTTGTGGTTATGACCCAAGTATAAATGAATAAGCCATGCTCTGTATGGAACTACATGAACTCTAGAAATACTCTTTATCTGTAGACAGTTTTATTTGGTATGTGTGTACATAAGGAAGAAAGTTGGAATTTTCCACTTGCAACATCATATTGCTCAGAAAGTTTCAGGTTTTGAACCATTCAGAAGAGAGATGCTCAACCTATAATTTGATTTCGTTTTGTTGAAAAATATTAAAAATGATAAATATATATATTCATATAAAACATGGGTTGAAAAATTCCCATAGAGAAAAAAATGGGAGGATTAAATATCAAGCTGACAATATCTGTCTATGCAGGGGTTAAAGGGGTGAAGGGAGAAGGGGGAGGCTTTCTTTTTCTTGGTTATTTATTTCTACACTTTTAATTTTTATAATTATTGCATATTTGTTTCATAACCAGAAAAAGTAAGTGGGAAAAAAAACTGCTTGTACAAAATAAAAGGCAAATGGTGCCTGAGTCTAGGAAGTGCCTGCCCCTTTAGGACCAAGGTCTTGTCATCCTCCGGCACTGATGCCAGAAAACAGCTCTCTCTCTGAGTCTCCTCTAAAGATAGAGGGTAACTGCAGTCGGAGGCAGGCGTTCACACAGAGGAGTGTCAGATCTATTTATCTTCATTATTAGCTCTTTGTTGTTAGATAATGAAACAATACACAAACTCTCCACCTCCCACAGACAGCAGAAGCATGGAGCTTGCAGGGAGTCAGTTCTGTTTCGGTCTTTGTGAGCCTTTGCATGGAGCCGAAAGGAATGCTCACACACACACACACACACACACACACACACACACATACACTTACCTCCCCCACCCTGGGTGTTCAAACAACCCAGTGACCCGGTGAAGCTGAGGACCTGCACCTCTCTCTCCTTCTGGAGAAACTGCCCCCATACACGAACCTCATCCCCAGTCCCACACCCTCTGATCTGTAAGAGGTCACAATGTTTGGGAATGAAAAGCTTTAAAATTCATCACCAGCGGGTTCCCATGGAATGTGTTTCCATGCATAGAAAATGGCTACAAAGTCTAGTTTGGAGGAACTGATGTAAATTGTTCCATTTTAAGTTCCTCAACCAGAGGAAATCTAAAAGTTCTTGCTTCCAGCCCAGCAGAGCAGATCCAGGAATCCATCGCTTCTGCAAAAGGAGGACAAAGATCCTCTGGGAAACAGGACCAGGCAGCTTTTCCTCCGATGCCCAGGGCTGCCAGCCGCTCTGGACACCAGCTGGGCTCCAACAGCTCCTACCGTCCATCTGACCCAGATGCCCCCTGTGGCTCCATCTATTACCAAGTGACAGGGAAAATGAAATACATCTTTAAAAGCACAAGAGCCCAGGGGTCTAATCAGAACCATCCAGGGTTGAGGATGTCTCCCTGGAACACCACCGAGAGGGAATTTTCCCCACAAGTCCTTGCTTTCCCCTCCAGACAGCACCAGCCAAGTTGGAGCTGTGTTCCCTGGGGCAGCATATGAATGGTAGCTGGCATGAGGTGTTATAGGTCCTCTCAGTGGGGTCACCCAATGAGAGAGATGAGGAGGGGGGATGGAACAAACGTGAGTGAATGAGAGAAGAGGGCTAGCTCAGTCAGTGGAGTGCTCGCCATGAAATCACTAGGATTATCCCCAGAAACCAGGTCAATATTTGGAAGTGGTAGCCAAGTGCTTGTCATCCCAGTGTCAGGAGGCAGAGACAGTAGAATCTGTAAGGCTCTCTGGCCAGCCAGCCTAGGCTACTCTGCAAGCTCCAGGCCAATAGAAAACCAAGATAACATGGGTGGTGGTGCATGCCTTTAATCCCCGCACTCAGGAGGCAGAGGCAGGTGGATCTCTGAGTTTGAGGCCAGCCTGGTCTACAAAGCAAGTTCCAGGACAACCAGGGATATGGAGAAAAACCAAAAAGAAAAAGAAAGAAAAACAGACAAAAAAAAAAAAAAAAAAAAAAAAGAGCAACATCCAAAGTTGACCTTTGACCTCTGACCTCTACGGGCACATAAACACAAGTGCACATGTATACACCAAAAGGGATAGAAAGAGGGAAAAGAAGAATGAAGAAAGAAGGGAAGCAGATATGCAATACAGGCAGGTCGAGTCAGAAAGGAAGCCCCCACCTCTCCTACAGGTCATGGGCAACAAAACATTTCTAGGGTTGTCTGAAGCTTGGGGGTTTGCTCAGCAATTCTATTTCAGTAAGCCTAGCACAAGAAAGATTCCTGAGTATTAAAATAAGAAGAGAAAGAGGAAAAAGAAGGAGAAAGAAGAGAAAAGGAAGAGAAAGGAACAGGGGAAGAGGTTAGGGAAGTGGGGAGAAAAAGATTGAGAGAGACAGACAGACAGAAGAATGGATGGATAGACAGAGAATAACCTCAAAGACCTCAATTATAACAGGAAAACATTCTCTACAACCCTGGGGACCAGTTCAATGTGACAGCATAAGCTCAGAGGACAGGATGTAAAATGAAGGGTCTGTGAACACAGATGAAGCCCCCATAGAGATGGAGACACAGGGTGCTGGTGGCTGTGTGCCCAAGCCCAGGGGAAGGAAGCAAGGAAATCAGCCCCAGCAGGAAAGAGCCCGTTTTTTTCTTATCTTTTTTCCCCCTAATGCACTGAATTGTGTACATGTAATAACTAAAAATAACATTTTTTAAAATAAAAATGTTCTCTTACCAAAGCTGCTTGAATGCTAAAAATGAGCTTGAAGCATAGGAAATTACCTATATTTGATCACTCTGACATATAAAAATAACGGCTTCATATGGCTCCATCTAATTCTGCCAAAACTCCAGAAAAGTGGTAAGACCTGTAGGAACTGTTTCCTCTGAGAGGCTTTCAGGACAAAAGAGGGAACTCTGACTCACCCAGGGTCCCTATGCTAGCAGCTTTCAGTACCCGTAAGGAAAGCCCTGGGAGAGCTGACTTCCAAAGAGAAATTCCGGTCATAGCTGCACTCCATACGTAGATGCTCCATTGCTTTGGGCCTCAGGAGGATTACCAGGGGGCACTCCAGAGCACACTACTCACCTCATAGCCAAGAAGACAAAGACAGAAGAAGGGGCCACAAGTCACATACTCCCCTTTAGAGGAACACCCTGCCTCCAGTGACATAAGGGACTCCCATTCAGGCCCCTCTTCTGAAAAAGTCCTCCACGTTATTACCTCCCAACAGCAAACCACTGGGATAAGCCTTTAACACATGGGCCTTTGTGGTACATTTATCCAAACTGCCCTAGTCCACAGTAGAGTGGGTCTTCTGCCTTCTAAGGGGCATGTTTCCTACTCTAGCATATTGCCTGCTTCCCCTGTCCCATACAACACAGCACCACATACCAAGTCCCATGTCCCTCAGCATTCCCACGATCTTGCAAATGGTGTTACTGGTGTTGCATGTGGGAGGAGCTGAGGATGGACAAGCACTGTCACCTACCCAGGCTGCGGGGACAGCTTGGGTCCCTGGCAGGCCCAGCTGAACTTCCACGGAACCAGAGCCACCTTTCAGACTGCACAGCAGGTCTGAGCCAGTTTAAAAGCTTCTTCTCCCTTCCACTTCATCCTATGCCTCTGCTAAACACATAGGAGGAGACAGGTATGGAAGTGAAAGAAACTGAACCTAACTTCTGCAGCCCAGGGTTTTAGCCGTTGGGCTCAATTTTCAGGCAGCCCCCTCCTTGGGAACCAAACAGATGGATCGGTGTGACCATGGATATAAATCTCCAGCACCAGCCCCACCCACACAGACACTCAGCCTTCTGCCTTCTTGCTGGACCATCAACCACACTTCAGCCTTTGTCTACTAGGATCGATATTAAAAAAAGACCCCTGTGGCCCCAGGGATTAATTATAAGAGAGAAACAGAGGTCAGAGGCTCAGCTGTCCAAAGTCATCAAAAAAATCAAAAGTGACCATTCCCTGAGTGGTCTGGGCAGAGTGGTACAATTCCCCAGGCACCCAGTGCCAGAAAATGGGGTAATATGCTCATGTGGCTGCATTTATTTCTCTTGACAATGGTTTCTAAGTAAGGAAAGAGACAACTACAACAGAGAAAAATTTTCAAGCACCCAGATACTGGGGGCATACAAAATTATATATATTCTAAATGCTGTTATAGCTTGGACCTTACACAACCCCCTCAACACAACATCGTAGTGAAGGCTTGTCCCCCACTGCTCAGAGATGGAGATGACCAGATGTGAGGGCTCTGACCTCATTAGTGGATTCATCCAATGAGGTAGCAATAGTTCAGAGGGTCTCAGGGCGACAGACAGTATTCTAAAAGGAAGCTTGCCCTGTGCTTCAAGATGACCATGAAGTGAGAGATCTGTCTGACATGCGCCCTTCTCGGCAATGCCCTGCCTTGCCACCAGCCCAGGGCAATGGGACCAAGATGCTGAAATCTCTAAAACCATGAGTCCTCTCCTCTCTCCTTCTCAGTCCTCTCTGCTTCTAAGTTCTGTCTCAGATACTCAGTTACAGGGATGGAAATCTGGCTACCTCAAACACTAGACCAAACACAGTCCCTGTTTTCTTGGAAACAAGAGGCTAACAACGGATGTCCCAGCTCCAGCTCTGGAGCTACCAGCAAGGGCAATGCGACTCAATCTGACTCAGTATTTTAAGAGATTTTTTATAGGGGTTTGGGGTTGTAGTTTTGTTTTATGTGTGCACATATACATGCATGTGGTGTGTGTGTGCTTGCAGGTGCACAGGCGCATATGTGTGCATGCATGTGGAGGCCTGAGGCTGATGTCAGGTGCATTTCTGATCACTTCCTACCTTATAGTGAAAGATAAGGCCTGCCACTTGACCCTCCCTGATCTGGCTAGGCTAGCCAGACACCATGCACCAGGGATGAAGTCTCCACCTCCTGCATGCCAAGGTTACATTAAGCTATGTCCTGCCATCATGGATGTGACCACTAGGGCACTGGACCTTTGTGCCTGCTCATGTGCTTACATACTTGTCTGGCCAAGTGTGTGACTCCACGAGTCATTTCCCCAGCCCCAGTTTTATGGTTTTTAAAGGCTGAGCCTTATAGAAAAATGACAATATGCTTATCACGATTTATGAATCGAGACTGGTCCACTATAACTAATTAAGCCCTTTCTCCAAATGTCCCTCTTCTGTTCTAACTCCCTATCCAGAGGACCACACCAGACTCAGTCATCTGCCTCCTTGTGGCTGTGACAGCTACTCAGACCTTCCTTCTTTATGATGACCCAGAGCAGTGGTTCTCAACCTTCCTAATGCCACAACCCTTTAACACAGTTCCTCATGCTGTGGTGACCCCAACCATAAAATCATTTTGTTGCTACTTTGTGACTGTAATTTTGCGACTGTTATAAATTGTAATGTAAATATCTAGTATTTAGGATCTCTGATATGGGAGCCCCCAAAGAGCTACAATCCATAGGTTGAAAACCTCTGACCTAGACACTCTTAAAGACTACCAGGGAGATAGCCTGTCGAATGTCTCTCAGCTGGAACTTGTCTAACGGGGTTCTCTCTCATGTTTACACAGAGTTATGGGTCTAGGAAGAGAAACCTCAAACCCTCTTTCTCTTCACACGGTCCCACACAGACATGCTGTCAGTAAGTCACCGAGGCTGAGGACCTTGGTCACTGGACTAGGATAAGTAGTATCTTGGTCTCCCTTCTGCACACTGAGCTTTGGCAAGATGTCTCAGTGTGAAGCCCACCCCTGAAGTGTATGACCAATGTCACCTGCTTTGCTCCTGTCATCAATGGCTACCCCAAGCATTCACGCTGCTGTACCCCGAGTTTGACCAATGTCACCTGCTTTGCTCCTGTCATCAATGGTTACCCCAAGCATTCAGGATGCTGTACCCCGAGTTTGACCAATGTCACATGCTTTGCTCCTGTCATCAATGGTTACCCCAAGCATTCACGCTGCTGTACCCCGAGTTTGACCAATGTCACCTGCTTTGCTCCTGTCATCAATGGTTACCCCAAGCATTCAGGATGCTGTACCCCGAGTTTGACCTTTTATTCACCTATATACCAATACACATCCAAAGCTCCCTCAGGGCAGAATCCAGTCTTCCTTATTCTGCCTTTGATATGTGTGCCAGAACCCAGAAAAATCACTGAGTTCTTCACTACAGGTGAGAAGTCTTGGCCTTAGAGAAGCCAACACGGGGCGGGGGGGGGGGGGAGAATTTCTGTCTGGAGTCTGGCTCCTCTGCTTATTGTCCAGAGCAAAAACAACTATTGGCAACATTATAATCAGTGAAGGGGGGATTTAAAAAGGACTAACATTCTGGACCACTCCATCCTTCATGTTTGATCAACAGTCTCCATGCCAACAGATGCAGATGGAGGCCTGAGACTGAAAGCACAAGAACATTCAGAGAACTGACTTTCTACACTCAGTTCTGGAGGTGTGTGTGTGTGTGTGTGTGTGTGTGTGTGTGTGTGCGCGCGCACGCACATAAGTGTGTGGGTGAGTGTGTGTAAGTGTATGAATGAGCGTGTAGGTGTGAGAGTGTGTGCTCACAAATGTGTATGTGAATGTGTGTGTGCACATGTACATAAATGTGTGGGTGAGTATGTAATGAGTGTGTGTGTGTGTGTGTGTGTGTGTGTGTGTGTGTGTGCACATAAGTGTGTGGGTAAGTGTGTATAAGTGTATGAATGAGTGTGTGTGTGAGTATGTAGGTATGAGAGTATGTGTGCTCACAAATGTGTATGTGAATGTGTGTGTGCACATGTACATAAATAAGTGTGGGTGAGTATGTAGTGAGTGTGTGTGTGTGCACATAAGTGTGTGGGTGAGTGCATATAAGTGTATGAATGAGTGTGTGTGTGTGTGTGTGTAGGTGTGAGAGTATGTGTGCTCACAAATGTGTATGTGAATGTGTGTGTGCACATGTACGTAAGTGTGGGTGAATATGTAGTGAGTGTGTGTGTGTGTGTGTGTGTGTGTGTGTGTGTGTGTGTCCTGTTCATAAAATTCCAGTCATGGTCAAGGCAACATCAGAACCCCAAGAGGTAGAAGACCATCCATATTACAAGCATGTACACTTTGAGCACACATCCTCAGGAAGAGAGCACAGATCTCTCTATGTAGGCTGGATCCTAAGGGCCCCAGGTGCCAGACCTTGGGCACAGTAACCCAATATTCTGCCTGTTCAGGGGAACAAAAATGAAATGGATGCACTTTCTAAGCCTCTACAATACTGACTAAATGATTGTGCTTTCTGATTCCAAAGCTGGAGGAGAGCCCCAGAGTGAAGCTAGAGACACAGAGTGACTCCTTTCACGTGCCACTACCTTATTATATTTGATCTTCTGTGAACAACTGCAGAAGAGGTTGCTAATGCAGACCTATGCCTGATCTTTCAGTTTCAGTGTGGCAGAGAGGGTGGGAAAGTTGAGGAAACAGCGTTTGACTTTTTTACTGAGCAGTTACTGAACTCAAGGCAAAGCATGGGTTGTTGAGAGTCCGTGAGCAGCCCCAGCCATGGTCAGAGCCATGGAGAGTATAACCACAAATGAAGGACATGCCAATGGACAGTCCAAAGAAGCATCCATAGCCTTTGGTCAGGGTACAGAGGCAAGAGCCTCCCTCTCCACCAAACAGCCATTCAGTTCCGAAGAGTCTGACATTCAAAGTCCTTGCACAGTGACAAAAAAAACATAGATGAGATCAGACATCCCACAGAGGAAAACAGGATGCACATGTAATCTGCTGGGCCACTGGGGTCAAAGCACACTGAATGAGTGTGTCCAGCTGTCCCATCACCACATCTGGAGAAGCTCTGCGAAAAGCAGAGCAGGCAGTACATCCATAGACACAATGCCACCAGACACCACAGCAGCAGAAATGTCATCAGACACACCACAGCACGGTCATTACAGTCATGATACCACCAGACACACCACAGAGGCATCACCACTGTCACAATGTCCCTAGACACCTTACAGCACAATAGCCATAGTCATGATGTCACCAGACACCACATAGCATGGTCACTGAAGTCACAATATCACCAGGCACACCACAGTCACCATGCCACCAGACACACCACAGCATGGTCACTGCAGCCACAATGTCACCAGACAGGTCACAGCAGCACAATGTCAAGATGACAGAAAATACTAGGGAGGATATGGAAGCCTAGTTGAACAAGATCATCCCTTTATTGTTATACAGAGACCTGGAGTCTGCAACCAGGACTGGCACATGCCACCCTTCAGAGCATCTAAGAGGGTGACTGCACATTTCATTAGGATTCATCCAGCACTGCCACCGCCAAGTGGTTAGTTCACAAAGCCCAGCACCATAGGCTCATTCTCAGGAAATGGCACCGTTACCATCCCCACCCAGAGCCATGCTATCTACTGGGTCTGAGGAGCCTGGAGAACCCAGGCCAGACAAGGAAAGGCCAGGGAGAAGGGTCATGATAACCTATGACATGAGGTCAAGTCCTGGCACAGCCTCTGCTACCTGCTTCTGCTATTCCTAGACCTTGACCCTGCAGGATTGACTCAGCACCGGACTCTCGTAGCCAAGGAGAAATAGCAGTATGAGGGTTACCATGACCAAGTGCACACACACACACACACACACACACACACACACACACAGAGGCACCTCCATCCCAAAACCATGGGATGACCATGAACAGCCCACTGAGCTGTGCCTTCTTACAAGACCTTAATCCGGGCGTGGTGGCGCATGCTTTTAATCCCAGCACTCGGGAGGCAAAGGCAGGTGGATTTCTGAGTTCGAGGCCAGCCTGGTCTACAGAGTGAGTTCCAGGACAGCCAGGGCTACACAGAGAAACCCTGTCTCGAAAAACCAAAAAAAAAAAAAAAAAGGAGGAAACAAATGCATGCATGCAGTGAG
Organism: Mus minutoides; assembly: GCA_902729485.2. Lineage (NCBI taxonomy): Eukaryota > Metazoa > Chordata > Mammalia > Rodentia > Muridae > Mus > Mus minutoides. The sequence goes on along the minus strand of LR749512.1, from coordinate 394,616 downwards.
CCACTCATAGAAGGGTGGACACACAGAATACCAAAGCCTTCAACAGCCCACCGTGGACTCCACAAAGGTGTAAATGACCCTTGGCCATGGTAATACACTTGCCAGCCAGCTCAAGCCTATGAAACCAATGTGGCCAGGACTGGCAAGAGTACACTCTACAGTCATGGACCTGTCATGGGTTCACAGTCAGTACATGGGAACCAAGCACAGAACAGGGAGGGCTAAAGCAGAGTCTAGAGCAATAAGGAGTTGGGTACTGTTTGGGTAAGTGAGGGGGTCCCCTGGATGCCTATGCTTGATTCCAGAGGCTGGGGCAATGATAGGAAGTAGTAGGACATTTAAAAGGTGGGGCCTAGTGTGAAGAGCACACTGTAGTATGCTCTTAAAGGAGAATGAGAACTTTATATAGACCACTGCCAACACCGTTCCGCTCCTTGATTCCCGGCCCCTGTGACATAGGCAGTTGGCGCCTACCACAGCTCCTCTGCCACACGCTGCTGTAAGCCAAAAGCAACCAGGCCAAGGGACACAAAGTGAGACCTTTGAAACTATGACCCAAAATAAATGACCTTTCCTCTTATTGCATTAATTATCTTAGGGAGTTTGTCATAGTAACAAAAAGCTAACACAAAGTCCATGGGTAGAAGGGTGGTCATGCCAGGGAGAGACACAAAGAGGACCAGCTCCTCTGGGGATCTGGAATGATGGGCCCTGATCTAAAGGGAGCCTCTACTCATGATCCCTGGACTGCAAGGATGTGGGACTGACCTAAAGGACTGTCACTGGAAAGGCAATGTCCCATGCAATTAGGAGTTGTCCATGCATTAAGTAACTGATTACACTTCTTCAAGCCCTTGGATTCCCACTCAAAGAAAAAAAAAAACACTTGGATGCTTTGACATTTGGGCTATTTGTGTCTGGTTTGCTTTAGAAAGAAGCTGGCCTTTGGAGAATGCCCGTCCAAACCAAAACTTGTGCTACATACAGAAAGAAAAGCTCACATTATCTAAGTTACATATCAATACAACTAAATCCGGAAGGATCTCTGCACACTGCCTGGTTTGCCTACTCTCCATATACAGTTGGTGTCTAAAAATGAATAAGTATTCATTGTGATGAAAGAATTTGCCTCACATTAAGCACCAGTCACTGCAGCTGTAAAATCAGCCAGCAGTCAGTCAACTAAAGTTCTCCATGAAATTTTTAAAGCAGTACACTGTTCTACTTTAAACTTTTTATTAAAATACAGTATTCAGACAGAAAGTTCTACATATCACACCTGGAACATACCAGCTCCAAGGAGGTCCATTTCCATCCTGTGCGGCTTCCACTTGCCATCTGCAAGGACAGCCCCTGACATGGATGAAGTTGAATGTCATGTAAACTGACGCATGCAGCACAGATTCTAGGACTTAGGACCTGACATCCTGTGGAAAGACCCATCTGTCCCACCATGCCCACTTGCAGATTCTCCGTTCCCTGCTTGCTGCACTATACTCCGTGGGAGAACTAAACCCAGCATCCTCATCCTCTCTTCTGCGGACGGTTGTGTGGTGTGTCTGCAGGCTGACAGTCATCACCATGCAGCTGTGGACACCTGCCTGTGTCTCTTGGCAGCTGTGTTAGTTTCTTTTTGACTGCTATTACAAATCGTCACAAAACTGAGAAGCTTAAAACACATTACATTCTCACAGTTCTTGGTGTTTTGGTAGGTGGACATTAAGGTGTCAGCAGGGCCATGGCCTCTACAGAAGGCTCCTGGAGACAGTCCATCCCTTGTGTCATCCAGTTGTTGGTTTTTTTGTTTGCTTGTCTGCTACTGGTATTCCTTATGTTGCAGCTGCATGCTAGGTATCTCTGACTTTACCAGTATATTGCCCTTTTCTCTGTGTGGCCAGCCTCCCTCTGACTCTCCTATGAGGACCCTTAGCGCAGTATTCAGGGCCTACCCTGATAACCTAGGAGTCTCTCATTTACTGATCCTTAATCAGTTTGTAAATCACTGACACGGAAGGCAACCTCCGTCGGGGTTAGGACACTCGAGTGTTTGGGGCTCTGGTACACACTGCACATCTGCTGGGATTGATACTGCCCACGAAGCTGAACATGGGAGTTTAACTTCAGCTGATACTATGAGACACCTTCCTCAGACAGCTGTGAGGATTTATACCTAATAGGCAACTACAATTCCAGTTGCTCCATGACCTCCCTATGCCTATCATTGCCTGCTTTTGATCACAGCTAGCCAGGTGTGTGGGGGGTGTTGCGTCAGCTATGATTTGCTTTGCATTTCCCTAATAGCTAGACGGAGTTTGGAACTGTTTTGTCTGTGTATTGTACTGTGTGTGTGTGTGTGTGTGTCTGGGCATTCGTGTACTATGCACATATAACATTCTCCATCCCTTTCCCTATGTGGTTGTCTGGCTTTTTCCTTGTAGATTATACAATGCACTGTTGAATTTTGAATTTTAAGTATTTGTTAAAATGTATTCGGCTGAAGACGCGTATGCAAAAGAAAAACACCAAGGTGCTGAGGCCTCAGATGTAAGGTCCGAGCAACCCGTTAACATTAACTCTAGAAAATGAATATCTGTCGAGGACTCCAGGTGAGCATCAGCTTGGATGGCTTCCAATAAGAAATACAAATGACAGCATGCTGCTCACTGCAGGGTGAACAGGACAAAAGTGAGCCTCCACCTAAACCTGGAAACCAAAGCTAATGCCGCCTAATGAGGGACGGCCACTAGGAGAATAAATTCTGCTTGCATTTCCAGAGATGGGTGTGACTTCTGTGGGTCTTTCCTTGGTGCCATGGGAGTGGCTGACTGAGTGTCAGCACAGCGAAGACCAATGTCTGGAATAAAGCCTTGGTTCCCACTGCAATCACTCCAGGGTGGACACAGCAAGGTAGCAGTGTTAATGAAACAGTTCTGTTGTGGCCTGGGAGACGTTGACTACACCATGCTGCACACAAGAAGGCGGGCTGGAGACTCAGTCAGAGGGAACTGCAGTGGAAACCCCAGTGTCTGATAAAAACCATCAAGATGGCAGGAGGGTCTACACACAGTGCGCACACACACACACACACACACACACACACATACCCCAAGTACAGCTTCCCTCTAAAAACAGCTTCCTGTTTTCCAAATATCAGCAGGTCAGTCCCAGCTCTAGTACCTGGGAATAAGAGGCCAGAGGGGTGACAGGGGCACTATGACCTCATGAGAAAGAACAGAGCCCCACACCTCCACACTGAGCCAAAGAATAAAACAGGCCGATTTTGTTTCCAAAGATGGGTACCTTTGCAGCCCAGACTATTACCTGGCATGCTGGAGGAAAAGCAGCCCAAAGAGAATAATGGCTGCTTCATCCTGTCGGAAACTAAAGGGGAAGAGGAAGTGGAAGCTGCAGCCCTCACGTCTCTGGGCTACCAAACATCCTCTCACTGCTGCTATACTGTTAAAGGCTGGGAACCCAGTTCCCACCCAGCAGAAGGGTTCAGGATATCTGACCACAACCACAGCTCTGCCTTGCCCCAAGCCTGGGCCATAACCAGCCCAGAAGCGGCAGCAGCCAGAAAACCATGGGAGGCCAGGAAATTGTCACCTGTGTCCCAGCTAGGCCAAGGCTGGCTGTGTGCAGACAAAGAGGTGCTCGGCTGATACCTCCTGCTGCAAGTCTGTCCTGAGAGCCTCCTTCTCTCAGCAGACAACCGGAAACATATTTCCTGGGGTCTGCGCCCAGCCTAGGGTAAGTCAGGCGAAGCTGCACAGGTTAACTCTGTGTGAGCAAATTAATAATATGATGTATGATTTCTCATAGATCTTGTCGTGCCTGTAGAAGTGCAGGGGCAATTTAATCTAGCAAGCCTATAAATCTCTAAAGGGTGAAATTAAACATCCAAGCTCATGAGGCCAGTATGCAGCAGCCTAGGCCTCCTACAGCGCACCCTGGGGACAGAGGGGGACCCTGGCAAACCTTCTCTTATATCCTCAGAGAACCCCTCTTGGTGACCTTAACATGGCCCCAGGTCCCCAACTGAGCCTTATTCTGCCCTATATCCCTATGTGCATCGCCTCGACTGCTGATGTGACCATCGTAAGGCCCCTCACAGCCAGCCATTCACCCATGATCCTACTATCAGGTCTTGAGGCACAGTTCCAGAAAATCCACTATAGCTTGTTCAGTAAACTGTATTTTGATCACTCCATCTGCTCTGTTCCCAACCCCTCAGGACCACCCAAGGCCGTTCCAGTCCTATCAGTCAGTATGCATAAACATCATGCACCCATCTGGGTCCTGACCAACACAGACTAACTAATCCCAATGCCAGGAAACTAGTCTCTCCCCTATGCCCTGGATTCCCCACAAAGGATAGCCCTTCTGCTCTGAAAGGGCAAATTCAGCCCATTCTCTAGAATGAGGTCTGTGAATGGCACCCCCATCCCACACCCCACATTCACACCCCCCAGTTTGTGAATCCCTGGGGAGGAGACCTTGGATCTATATTTAGGACTCAGCTCTGGTACCATGAAACACTCGCCAGCAGTTTCCCCCACCCCCAACCCCACGCCCACCCCCACCCCCACCCCATGACAACTTCATACAGTTCTACATAGGGCACAGAGAAGAAAAATTTAGCAAGTACTCAGAAAATATCCATTGGATGGATGGATGGATGGATGGATGGATGGATAGATGGATGGATATATGAGTAGAGCCCTCAACAAAGGGTCTTAGAGGCAACTGAAGTAAAGCATTTGACTCCTCAGTTCGAGCATAGAGAAGTTCCTGTGTATCCAGTCAGTAAATGATATGGCTAAGGGAGAGGCTAGCCTTTAAATGCCCAGAAACCTTCCTATCCCCCACTTCCTGTACTAAACAAATATTACATATGATGAATAAATCGAACGATATATACACGACTAAAGGCACAGTTTCACAGAGCAAAGGGCAGGGAACGTTACCAATCCAGGCCCCCTCAGAACAGCCCTCCACATGGGATCAATGCAAGTTGGGGGTGGAACTGTGCCCAGGGAAGAGCAAATCAAGTATAGCAGCTTCCTTCACCACTGTTGATCAAGCGAAGATCTGCCTATGATCAAGGAGAAGATCAGAAAATACTTTCTAAAATAGAATTAATTTCAAAGCTAAAATCCGCTAAAATCCGTGTGTGTATCCCAAGAGTAAGTCAAGAATGGCAGTTTTCAACTGAAACAATCACAAAGACAGGGCCCCAGAACCAATGGCAGCCCCCACACACAAACTACAGTGCCCGGGCACTCCAAGAGTAGAAAGCATTCCCAGGGGAATCTTTACCACAAAGTGAGACATCTAGCAGGGATGTGGGTTAAGAAAACTGACCATATTCAGTGCCATTCCCTGGAGAACAGAAACCAAGACAGACTCTGGGGCTCAAGATCTGTCTAGGACCCAAAGCTAGAGTCAGCCTACACATCAGTCAGGCAGCAGCTACCACGGCTGCCAGCCACAGCCCAAGGTGGCACCAGGTATCTGACACATGGCAGGCAGGATAGATCTCTCTCTCTCTCTCTCTCTCTCTCTGTGTGTGTGTGTGTGGGGGGGGAGGTATCTGTCTGTCTGTCTGTCTCTCTCTCTCTCTCTCTCTCTCTCACACACACACACACACACATACACACATGCTCAGACATGCTCACACTTGTACATGTACACCCTGACCCATGACTACACTGCCTGAAGAACGTGTGCACACATGCAGATTCCACTTCATCCTCACTGTCACTCTCTGGCTGATGAAGAAAGTAATGCTGGTGTACGTGTGCCCTTCTCAGGACAAGCCTAATCACACTGGAGGGAAGACGGCAGGCCACGCCCACCCTCCCGAGCCTCCAATTCCTCACACTCATCCCAACCTGCTGCTCTACTCTGCCCGTGACAGCTGTCAGCAGCTCTGGATAATACGGACAGATGTTACAGCACATGGCTCACTTACTTCACAGAAAGACCCAGAAACTGTGTTTTGTGTGAACGACGTGCACGCTTGCTGTCAGAGAGACCTGAGAAATCCATCATTCCTAAATGCACGCACTCACTCAATGGATGGCTCTCCTGTTTGGGAAACAATAAATTCCTCAAGAAAACTGCTAATCAAGCCAACTGGGGAAAGCCATAAACTATATATATTTTTAAATTAACAATGCACACAATGGTTCAGAGTCATTCATATTTAGCGTTCCCTTGCTGGGAATCAACTCCAGGCACATAAAACCAAACAAATGAAACAAAAATAAAATGCATGCACACATAAAAACACACATATATATGTACTCACATCTACTGAGCCTTCTAAAGGCCAGACTCACACTCCTAGCTGCCGCTTACTAATTTAAGTTTGCTCAGAAGTGGCTGAGCGACTCCAAACCAAGCAAGCCCTCTGCCGTTGCTTCTGGAGACCAGAAACGCTGAGTCCATGCTCACTTCAAGTGTAAAATGGAAAACACCCAGGGTCCCACCAATGGCAGCTATTCTGGTCCTCCCCAGCCCCCTCCCTAATCGCTATGGCACTTGACATCCTGTCCACCAGGCAACAGATTCTCCAAACACATTCGGCAAACTAACCCTATGTGCACTGGGGATAGGGAAGGGTCCCAAGCCCTAGTCAGAATCGCCCAGTTTATAATATCCCAGGAAATGACCCTCCCCATCCCAAAGGACAATGGGAGGGAGATGTGCCCACGCTCTCTCCAAGCCCTGAGGCTGACTCCAGTTTCCAGGTCCTTAGCTTCTCACCTGTAAATTACGGCAAGAGCAGGCAGGCACTTCCAGAAAGAACGAAAACCATTTAAAACAGTAAACACTGAGGGCCAAAGTTCTGCATGCAGAGCTGCTCCATGCAGACTCGCCTCTGCTGGCTTCTTCATCAAGCCACCTTCAGATGCTGGAGTGCTTCAGCATCTAGAAAACACTTCTGCAGTCAGTCAGCGCAGGCAGCTCAACCACATACTTTTATCTTTCTCGACTGATCTTCCGATCACAAAACAACAGGTGTGTCTTGCTTTGGATTAACACTTCAGAGTTCAGAAAGCATCTATGCTAGGCTTCCTCTTACTGGGCTACCACTGAAACTCACAAACCTCGCTTCCCCAGTCAAAGAAGAAAAAGCCACAGTCAGCCTGAAGCCACGGAGGCACCGCCATGAAGCCACGGCCATCCTAACAGAAGCTTTGCATCAATTCAATACTGGTTTCTGGCCATACCTCAAAACAGTTTTAGGCAGAGAGAAAGGCTCCAAGGCCAAAAACTTGCACACCGCCCCAGGGACAGAGGCAGGGGCAGGCTGGAGTCAAGTTCTTGTTATTCTAGAGCCCATCTTCTCTTCCTACCTCCATTTCCTCTGGAAACCGGGGCAGCTCATAGGTCAGAATGCAGGCAATGGAGTCAGGCAAGAAAGGGCATCCAGCAGGGAGAGCAGGCCAGAACAGACAGGCAAAAACTCAGCACCCTTGAGACACTGGGTCTGACAGTGTACAAGACAGGCTTAGAAACAACCAGTGAGGGAGAGAAGATCTGAAAGACGGCTCAGAAAACCAGGGCACTTGACACTAAGCGACCCAGGAAGAAAGAAAAGCCTTCCCAGGTTGTCTTCTAACCTCCACGTGCATGTATCTAAGCGTGCACACATACGCATACACAACATACGCACACACATATGAGGGTACTAAAATGTAACAAAGAACAATGGGGAACAGAATAAACTGTTAGAGAAAAAAGAAAAGGAAGACAGAAGATAAGGAGACCTGAGCAAGAGGGCCTGCCTCCCAGTGCACTGCTGTGGGGGCACCTGTAAGAGCAAGAAAGGCTAACTCTGATAGCGGGGGAGGGGGCAGGCTGGCTGACTACAGACAATCTAAGCCAATAAAAATTTAAAAGAACCTTCAGTGGGGAGCCAGGAGGCCCATTCTATGAGCTGGACTAGCCTTACCACCACATTCCCTTCTCGTCTCCATAAAAAGCAGGCCAGCAGGATCCAGTCCTGTGACTCTGCTTTGTCTGTTCCTGACCTCAAGATCCTGCACTAGGCATCAGGATCCAAATATGAAGACCATTTGATTCCAGCCCTGGTTATAGGGAAAGGCAAAGATAACGATGCCCTTGGGGTTCAGGCATCCATTCATCCCACAATAGCACCGAGGGTCTGCCATGTGCCAGGCACAGTTCTAGACGCTAGGGATGCGGGAGTGAACGGTCTTTACATTTGAGTAGTAAGAGACAGACAAAAAAAACAATGAGTATTGTATATATGAGTGAGCCGCTGGGTTTGGGTGCTAAGGAGAGACACAAGCTGCATTAACAATCGGGAAGCAGAGCCAACACATGGAGGGGGGTCAGGGAGCTGGTATATAAACAGACAGTGGAATAAAATCATAGAGCAAGCCAAGCAGGCATCTGAGGGGGCCACGGAGCAGGCATCCATGGTCTGAGGTACGAACAAGCCTAACAACTTGAGGTCAAGGGCTGAGAGGGCAAGAGCCCACCTTAGCTGGAGTCATCAAGGACGGACACTACGACTTGGCCAAGGTGGAAGACTGTGGCAGAGTAGGTGGTAAAACAAGGGCAAATCAGGCAGGGGCTGTCTGCCAGGAGCTGGGCAGCCTCAAGGGATGGCGCTTAGGGAGAGAAAGCTACAGAAATCAGGCCACGCGAGGATGTGGTGTGGAGTGGACAATGGGGAAATCACTGACCACTTAGGAGCCCAGCATTGCTCCAATTGACTGAGGTGGACCAGTCTCAAAAGTTCAACTCCAGGAAACCTCAGGGCGAGCGCGGAAAGTGTAACCCAGAATCAGCTTTCTCTGTGAGTAAAGGCATTTGTGGCCAAGCTTGATGAGCTGGGTTCAATCCCGAGAACCCCTATGATAGAAGCAGAGCAGTAACCCCCCATAAGCTGTCCTCTGACCTCTTACTCTGCGGCATGCGTGTGTCCCCTGCCACATAAACAAAAACAAACAAACAAACAAGAAAACTGTTCCAGAACCACAATCAAGCCTAAGCTACTTAGATGGGGCTACCCATCTGCACCCACCAGTGGGTGAGGTTTCATAGAGCCTGACAGCATGACCTTGAGGATGCTGTCCTCCTAGGGTTCCCTTGAATGTCCGGACAGGGACAGAGTGAGGACCAGCTGCAGGAGAGGCGAGAAGCCATGAGTGCTGCTGACTCAGCCAGCAGGCTGCCTGGAGACTCCTGCTGGCCCTGGCCCAGCTGGTGGGTGGGGCCTCAGAGAGGAGGAGCTGGAGGAGAGAAGCCCCCCCTGAGATTAGGTGTCACCTAAGCTTCCTCCAGGGGAATGAGTAAGCCCTTCTATCCCCTGCCCCCTGGGCCAGCATCCCAAGTATAACTTATGTCAGAAATGCCTGCCTGCCAACCAGCAGCCACACCACCCCTCACCAGTGGCTTACACACCTCTGATCCTCATCGCCAGCAAGAAGAGAAGCCAGGAGCAGGAAAAGAGGGCACACGGCCCAGGCTGCCACCATACCAAGGACGAAGGCTGTCGGGCAGGATATGCAGGTATCTGCCATTTGGTTTGGAAGGCCCTCCAGGCCATTGAGGCTGTTCAGAACCTCCACACTCATCTGTTCCTAGGATCATCAAGAACTGCTGTGGTATCACCTGTTGAGCCTCATGAGAGCAGGGGACAGACAAGGATGCAGCAGTATCTGTGGTCAGGTAGGTCCTACCCCCATTCTGCCTCTCCAATAGGGCGCAGTGACCAGTGCCCAAACTAAACAAAGCCTGGTAGATGCCAGCCTCACTATCAAATGCGTTTTTCCTCTGAGTTCCTCAGTTTTGTCTAGGAAAAGTCAAAGTGTTTCAACACTCCCTCTCAGCCTCCAGGGGTGTGATTGGTGTCTTTTACAATTATCTTTTATTTTTATCTGGCATTTCTTAGCTCAGTTGGCAAATTGGACATTTATGCACCTCCATTTCACAAACCATCCCTACCAATTATTACTGTGAAACTAATATTTTATTCAAAAGGGGAAGAAGAAGAAGAAGAAGAAGAAGAAGAAGAAGAAGAAGAAGAAGAAGAAGAAGAAGAAGAAGAAGAAGAAGACGACGACAGAAGGGTACAGAAGGGTGTTATGCCAACTAGTTAACAAGCTACCACTTGGGTCTGGGGGTGCCTCACAAGGGAAAGAGAAGCAGCAGAAGCGAACGGTCCTCAATGTCAGTCCCTTCCAGCACGAAGACTCGGGCTCACACCCACTCACAGACCATCTGATTCAGTTCGGCTCAGCACCCCAGACATGGAAAAGCAGCCGTGGAGTGAGTCTACCTGCTGCCTGGTACCCGAGAGATGAGAAAAGCTGGTGGGGAGGAGGATGGCTACACCCAGCTCAGAGACTGTCCCAAGGACAAGCAGACAAGGACTTGGTGGTGCCATGGAAGGAGAAGTGTTGGCACCTCCAGCTCATAGCCAGTTCCACCGACCCACTAATCCCTTCCACGTGGCTTGGAGTCCCTGCAGGTTCTACGTCTGTGTCACTCACCCCTCTGTCCCAGAGCTCCAAAGTTCAGGAGGCCCTCTACAGCACACTATGACCACCCAGCAATCTGAGTGCAGGACAAAGTCACCCAGCCACTGTGCCCTGCCTGAGTCCCCTGCCTCAGATTGCTGCTGACCAGGAGAAGCTCTAGCCTTGCTTCTTTGGAGGGACCCAGCCCCAAAGGAAGACTGCCCATTGGTTCTTGGCACCTGCAGATCTATACTTCAGAAAAAGTTGTTCCCTTGGACCCTTAAAGCTTACGGGCCTTTGTTTTTGAAACCACTGTTCTTTCTCAAATCTATATCCATAAAGGAAGGAGGGATCTTGGGGTCTAAGAGGCCCGGGACAAATCAGCTCAGAGATGAAGAAAGGCCAAGAACAATAAGCAAGGTTTATTAAGAACTTGACCGTGCACAAGGCCTGAGTGAGCTGGCTACATTTAAATTCGAATTTAAGTTTGGCCTCTGTCAAGTCACATACAAATAAACAAATACTAAAGAATTAAAAGTCTTCCATAACTAAATTCTAAGTTAAGACTAGCAGGTTTTACTTAAGGCACCTACAGCCAGGGCAGGCCCTTTACAGAGCCCCACTGGTATCTGCTTCTATCCCTACCGCACACAGAGGAAGTTCACCCACAGCTTTGGCATATAGAGGCCTGCATACTGCTCCGTATGAAAACAAGGCTTGAAAAAGCTGGGATCAATGTTCCCCTTCATCCTCCATAACCAAGTCCCCTTGCCGGGCTCTGCCTGCCAAGAGGAAGCAGCCAGGATGAGGGGCATGTCCCCGCCGCATCCCCCCAGAGAATACGGGGTGTGGAATTTTTAACTGAGTTTCTCCCCCGGGCCTCATTATAAAGGGAAAGGGGAGGGGGGTACAGATCAAAGACCGGTTGCCTGGAAGCAGCGAACCCAGCAGCGACCCCAAACTCCCGAGTTGCCGCCCAGCATCGGGACTTGGAATCAGTGCCAAGCAGCTCCCCTCTGAACACCCCCTCAACGCAATGATAGGGGGACCCAGACGAGTGACCATCTCCTCTGGCCAAACCAGATAGCCCCGCGCCGCCGCTTCCCAAGCCCCTGATAGCCTAGCCGCCAGCTGATCCCTGCCGCGCCCGGCCCCTGGTCAGTGGCTCTGAGGGTCCGGCGGGTCCGGAGAGAGAGGGGCGCTGGTCCATAGCATCCCCCGGTCCCAGCGGTGGCCCGCTCTGTCGACGATTCCCCTCTGCCTCTCCAGAGCCCCACAAGGTCCGAAAGGGAGCGCTGGGACCACAGTATCCGCGCCCCCCCCCACTGCGCCCCGGCTCCCCCTACGCGGAACCGGGCAACCCAGGCTGCTGCCGCGGAGACTCTGGCGCCTCGGGCCCCGCTTACCTGCGCCCGCGCGGGTTGCGCGATGCGCCGCCGCCCCCGACTGGGTCGGCGAGGCCGAGAGCGGGGCGCCGCTGCAGCTCTTTGTGAGCCCGCGCCGAGCCGCACACCGAGACTGCTAATGAGCCCGGGAAGCTGGATAGAGGCGGGCGCGCCCCGGACGCCGCGCACGGCACGCAGGGCCGCCTCTACCGGGCGCACGCGGCGCGGCCCGGGAGCACCCGCACCCGCACCGCCCTATCCGCCGCCACACCGACCGCCCCCGCTC
>LR749512.1:367443-377443 GCA_902729485.2 Mus minutoides | reverse complement strand
TCTGAAAAAGTAAATACTACTGATTTCTTGGCTGAGTATAGGATGTAGATTCTGAAAAGGACAAAAAAAAAAAAAGAAAAAAGAAAAAAACAGGACTTTGTAGCAACAAATGAACAGTCATAAATAGAAGCCTCTGGTTCCCAGCCCTCCAAATTCTGGCCTGTGGAGCCACAGTGTCTAGACTGAAGGGCTGGGAGACTGAGGAGGAGAGTGAACACAGCCCTTGCCAGTGAGGCAGAGCCGGTAAGGAAGGAGCCACAGTGTGGTACTGATGTGCTGGGGGAAAGCAGCCCTCTGCTCGTTATAAGAGAAGTTACCATGAGTGGGAATCACCACAGTAGAGATCTTTGCTGTTCTCTTGTGTCGAGAACAGAGAGCAGGTCACAGATATAGTGTGACTCTAGACAGCGTCTACAGTACAGATGATACATAGTAGATAGTGCATATGTATGTATGTAGATTGTACAGACAGCAGTGACTGTAATACACAGTTGAGTCCATACTCACTGGATTCACATTTAAGATCCAACCAGGAATTGAAAGTATCTGGAAAGGCAGGTCTGGGCATTTAGCTCAATGGTAGAATGCTTGGGTAGTATTGTAAGGCTCTGGGTTTGATTTTCAGCACCAGAGGCACAAGGGCAGGGTGAGTGATGGGGTTGGTTTGAAAAGAATTGTATCTGTCCTGAGCACATATTGATTTTTCTTGTCATTTTTTTGTTTAACAATGCAGTGTTAAACTACAGCATTTTCATGATATTAAGTCTGACAAGCTGGCTAGAAATACAGTGAAGTCTACAGAAAAGTGTGGGGGAGGGTCTATCCTTTCTTCAAAGAACTTAATCATCTGCAGATCTTGGCATCCTCAGGGTTCCTGAGCCCATTCCCCCATCCCTTGTAAATGGTGGATACTGAGGGGTAACTGTAATAACACACAGTCACTGCAGCATGTCTGCATAAAAAGGGAGTGAGCTGTACCAGCACCAACATGTATCTTGAGTAAGGCCTCACTTACATAAGTGAGTCAGGCCAAGGACAGAGTGTTGGGAGGTTGATATGTCAAACATCATGGGAGGGAAAGCTAAGCCTCCAATTGCTGTTCTCAAAAGAGTACACCTTCCCAAGAAGAAGGAAGACCAAAGTGTGGATGCTTCAGTCCTTCTTAGAAGGGGGAACAAAATACTCATGGGAGGAAATACAGAGATAAAATGTAGAGCAGAGACTGAAGGAAGGACATCCAGAGACTGCTTCACCTGGGGATCCATCCCATATAGAGTCACCAAACCCAGACACTAATGCGAATGCCAAGAAGTGCTTGCTGACAGGAGCCTGATATACCTGTCTCCTGAGAGGCTCTGCCAGAGCCTGACAAATGCAGATGTTAATGCTTGCAGCCAACCATTGGACTGAGCTCGGGGTCCTCAGCAGAGGACAGAAGAAGCTGAAGGAGTTTGCAACCCCATAGGAAGGACAACAACATCGACCAACCAGAGCTCCCTGTGTCTAAACCACCAACTAAAGAGTACACATGGAGCGACCCATGGATCCAGCTGCATTTGCAGCAGAGGATGGCCTTGTCAGGAAGGAGAGCCCCTTGGTCCTGTGAAGGCTTGGTGCCCCAGTGTAGGGGAATGCTAGGGCAGGGAGGCAGGAGTGGGTGGGTGGGTGGGTGGGTGGGAGAGCACCCTCACAGAAGCAGGGGGAGAGGGGAAGAGATAGGGGTTTTCCAGATGGGAAGCCAAGAAAGGGGATAAAATTTGAAATGTAAATAAAGAAAATATCCAATAAAAGAAAAAAAGAAAGTGAGCCTCAAAGGGGACAGAACAATCCAAATGAAAGCCAGGTTCCACAAGGCTGGTTATGCAGAGCAACTCCGAGGAAGGGGTATCTGCCCAAGATCCCAAAACATAGCCTGAGAGCGCTAGGTTAGTCTGTTTTGGGCACCCAAGGGGAGGGCCCATCTGCACCTTTGGAGATGTGTTTTAAAAGGCCAAAGATGAGAAGAAACCTTAGAAGATGGAAAGATCTCCCATGCTCATGGATTGGTAGGACTGATATAGTTTTTTTAAAAAAAAAAAAAGCTATCTACAGATTCAATGCAATCCTCAACAAAATTCCAACTCAGTTCTTCATAGACTTAGAAAGAGAAATTCTCAAATTCATTTGGAATAACAAAAAACCCAGGATAGTGAAAACTATTCTCAAAATAAAAGAACTTCTGGGGGAATCACCATCCCTGACCCCAAACTGTACTACAGAGCAATTGTGATTAAAAAAAAAAAAAACTGCATGGTACTGGTACAGTGGCAGACAGGTAGATCAATGGAATAGAAGTGAAGACCCAGAAATGAACCCATACACGTATGGTCACTTGATCTTTGACAAAGAAGCTAAAGCCACCCAATGGAAAAAAAATACAGCATTTTCAACAAATGGTGCTGGCACAACTGGCAGTCTGCTTGTAGAAGAATGCAAATTGATCCATTCTTACCTCCTTGTACAAAGCTCAAGTCCAAGTGAATCAAAGACCTCCACATAAAACCATACACGGAAACTAATAAAAGAGAAAGTGGGGAAGGGTCTCGAATACTTGGGCACAGGGAAAACGTCCTGAATAGAACACCAAAGGCTTATGCTTTAAGAGCAACAATCAACAAGTGGGACCTCATAAAATCGAAAAGCTTCTGTAAAGCAAGGGAAACTGTCAATAGGGCAAAGCAGCAACCCACAGATCAGGAAAAGACATTTACCAATCCTACATTCAATAGAGGGATAATATCCAAAATTTACAACGAATTCAAGAAGGTAGACTCCAGAGAACCTAATAACCCTATTAAAAAGTGGAATACAGAGCTAAATAGAGAATTCTCAACCGAGGAATCTTGAATGGATGAGAAGCATTTAAAGAAATGTTCAACATCTTTAGTCATCAGGGAAATGCAAATCAAAATGACCCTAATATTCCACCTCACACCAGTAAGAATGACTAAGATCAAAATGCAGGTGACAGCAGATGTGGAGAAAGAGGAACACTCCTCCATTGCTGGTGGAATTACAAACTGGTACCACCACTTTGGAAACCAGTCTGGCAGTTCCTGAGAAAATTGGAAATAGTCCTACCTGAGGACCTAGCTAAACCACTCCTGGGCATATACCCAAAAGGTGCTCTAACATATAACAAGAACACATGCTCTACTATGTTCACAGCAGCCTTATTTATAATAGCCAGAAACTGGAAACAACCCAGATGTCCCTCAACAGAAGAATGGATACCGAAAATGTGGTACATTTACACAATGGAGTACTACGCAGCTATTAAAAACAATGACTACATGAAATTCTTGGGCAAATGGATGGAACTAGAAACTATCATCCTGAGTGAGGTAACTCAGACACAAAAGAACACATATGGTATGTACTCACTAATAAGTGACTATTAGCCCAAAAGCTCACAATTCCCATGATACAACCCACAGACCATATGGAGCGTAGAAGGAAGGAAGACCAGGGTGTGGATGCTTCAGTCCTGCATTGAGGAGGGAACAGGACTATTGTGGGAGGTGGAGGGAGAGGGGAATCAGGGAGGGAGAAAGGAGGAAAGGGAAATAAGGGTGGAAGTATCAAGAGCTGGAAGAGATGTGGGAGAGCTACAGAGGGTCAGGGAATAGAACAAAAATATGTAGCAGGGGCAGGGGGATGAGGAACTGGGGATAGCCACTGGAGTGTCCCAGGAACAAGGAAAACGTGAGGCTCCCAGGACTCAATGGCAGTGTCTTTAGCCAAAATGCGCAGAGAAGGGGGGAGATAGAACCTGTTGAGACCATCTTCAGTAGATAGGCACTGCCTCTGGTTGAGGAATGAGGCCACTCACCCATCTCAAAGTTTTTAACCCAGAAATGTTCGTGTTCAAAGGAAGAACAGGGACAAAAACTGGAACAGAGACTAAAGGAAGGGCCATCCAGGGACTGCCCCACCTGGGATCCACCATGTCTGCAGGCACCAAACCCAACACTGTTACCATGGTCAAAAGGCGCTTGCTGACAGGAACCTAGTGGTGTAGTTCCTTGGGAGGTCCAGCCAACAACTGACCAAGGCAGATGTGCATGTTTGGAGCCAACCATCAGACTGAGCTCAGGGAACCTGGTGGAGGAGCTGGCAGAAGGACTGGAGGAGCAGAGGTTGCATTGCTAACCCCATTGGAAGAACAACATTCGCTGGCCTCACCACCCAGTTCTCCCACAGTTTAGACCATCAACCAAGAAGTATACCTGGAGGGATCCATGGTTCCAGATACATATGTAGCAGAGGTTAGCCTTCCTGACACTAATGAGAGGGGAGGCCCTTGGACCTGAGGAGGTTTGAGGCCCCAGCATAGGGGGATGTTGGAGCAGTGGGGCAAGAGAGTGTGGGTGGGCAGGGAAGCCTTTTAGAGGCAAGGGGGAACGGGAGAGGGCAGATGTGGGATGGGGGTTGGTGGAGGGGTAGCCCAGAATTAGGATATCATTTGAGATGTAAACGAATGGAATGATTAATAAGTAAATTAAAAAGCCAAAGATGGGCTGCACATCAAGAGAGAAGCCACTCATGGGGGAGTATCTGGAGTGGCTACAGGCAGAGTCTAGCACTTATGCAGATCCCAGAGCTGAGCAGAGATACCTGGGACACTTCAGCAAGGACCAGCAGAACCTACCTTCAAAGCTACTTGTGGGCATGGAGAAACTGGGCACTCAAAGTCTTCAGGCCTCTGTCCTAACGTCCCTGTGTCATCCTTGCTCAGAGCAGTTTCAACCAGGGTAGAGAGGCTTCCTGTTGGACATGAAGTTGTACTGGCACAACTGGTGGTTATCATGTAGAAGAATGCAAATTGATCCATTCTTATCTCCTTGTACAAAACTTAAGTCCAAGTGGATCGAAAAACTCCACATAAAACCAGAGACACTGAAATTTATAGAGGAGAAAGTGAGGAAAAGCCTTGAAGATATGGGCACTGGGGAAAAATTCCTAAACAGAACAGCAATGGCTTGTGCTCTAAGATCAAGAATTGATAAATGGGACCTCATGAAATTGCAAAGCTTCTGCAAGGCAAAAGACACTGTCAATAAGACAAAAAGGCCACCAACAGATTGGCAAAGAATTTTTACCAATCCTAAATCTGATAGGGAACTAATATCCAATATATACAAAGAACTTAAGAAGCTGGACTCCAGAAATTCAAATAACCCCATTAAAAAGTGGGGTACAGAGCTAAACAAAGAATTCTCAAGTGAGGAATACAAAAGGGCTGAGAAGCACCTGAAAAAATGTTCGACATCCTTAATCATCAGGGAAATGCAAATCAAAACAACCTTGAGATTCCACCTCACTCCAGTTAGAATGACTAAGATCAAAAATTCAGGTGATAGCAGATGCTGGCAAGGATGTGGAGAAAGAGGAACACTCTTCCATTGTTGGTGGGATTGCAAGCTGGTACAACCACTCTGGAAATCAGTCTGGCAGTTCCTCAGAAAATTAGACATAGTACTACCAGAAGATCCAGCAATACCTCTCTTGGGCATATACCCAGAAGATGTTCCAACTGGTAATAAGGACACATGTTCCACTATATTCATAGCAGCCTTATTTATAATAGCCAGAAGCTGGAAAGAATCCAGATGTCCCTCAACAGAGGAATGGATACAGAAAATGTGGTACATTTACACAATGGAGTACTATTCAGCTATTAAAAACAATGAATTTATGAAATTCTTGGGCAAATGGATATATCTGGAGAACAACATCCTTAGTGAGGCAACCCAATCACAAAAGAACTCACATGATATATACTCACTGATAAGTGTATATCAGCCCAGAAACTTATAATACCCAAGATATAATTTATAAAACTCAAGAAAATCAAATAGAACAAAGATTAAAGTGCAGATACTTAATTCCTCCTTAGAATAGGGAACAAAACACCCATGGAAGGAGTTACAGAGACTAAGTTTGGAGCTAAGATGAAAAGATGGACCATCCAGAGACTACCCCACCTGGGGCTCCATCTCATAATCAGCTACCCAACCCTGACATTATTGCATACGCCAGCAAGATTTTGTTGAAACGACCCTGATATAGCTATCTCGATTGAAGCTATGCCAGTGTCTGGCAAATAAAGAAGTGTATGCTCACAGTCATCTATAGGATGGAACACAGGGCCCCCCAATGTAGGAGCTAGAGAAAGTACCCAAGGAGCTCAAGGAGTCTCCAACTCTATAGGTGGAACTACAACATGAACTAACCAGTACCCCCCAGAGCTCGTGTCTCTAGCTGCATATGTAGCAGAAGATGGCCTAATCAGCCATTATTGGGAAGAGAGGCCCCTTGGTCTTGCAAACTTTATATGCCCCAGTACAGGGGAACACCAGGGCCAAGAAGTGGGAGTGGGTGGGTAGGGGAGCAGGGTGGGGGGAGGGTAGAGGGAACTTTTGGGATAGCATTTAAAATGTAAATAAAGAAAATATCTAATTAAAAAAAATTGGGGATGAACAGACAATGAGCCACGAGGGTGTCACTGTAGGTTCTGGGTCCAGCCATGCCTGATCTCCCTGCCTCTGGACTTTTCAGCAGTATGAGTCTGTTATGGTTTCCGGGAATACTCCTGGAACCTTAGGAATCCAGGCTGAGGTGTTAGGGAGCTGGCTCAGTGAATGAAATGCTTACTGTGCAACCATGAGGAGCTAAGAAGTGTGGGGTCCGTCAGAAGCCATGTTAAAACAGCTGAGTGCAAAGGTATGCATGAGAGCATGCAGCAAGTCCATCACGGGGAGACAGGGACAGGGGGCCAATCAGTGAGCTCCAGGGTCAGTGAGACCCTACTGCAAAATGCAAAATGTAGAAATGACTGAAGAAGAGGGGTGACACCAGACTCTGGCCTGTACAGTTACAGAGAGAGGTGGAGGCAGAGGCAGAGGCTAGAATGTAATGAGAGTCAGAGGGCTGCGTGTCATTCCTTAGGACCACTACATACGAGGGAACTCCAGAGTCATGAGGTTCCAAGAAGAACAGTGACATTTGCTGCCCCGGGTCCTTGGGTCATCTTTAGAAGCATTCTAGGGTGATGTGTCCTGAAGCCAGAGCACCATGTCCAAAGGGGAAGCTGAAGTGTGTGGTACCTACGAGGCAACAGTCCACAGAGCTGGTGCAGGAGGCTGGATGTTCTGGGGGCCCAGCTCCTGCTAAAACCCAGGCCACAGTGTGATGCTCTAAGGATCCTTCTATCAATGGTAACACCTGGTTCTGTGTGATCATCAACACAGCATGGCCATGCAGGGTGGTTCTGTTGAGCTATAGGTGGGGACTCAGAGATAACTGCACTGTGTTGCTTCTCCATTGGGAAGGACCCTGAGTTGAGGGCCACCACCCAAAGCCCCAAGTTTATCTCTCCTTTCCTCCTGCTCTGCTGAACTTTTCTTACCCACGAGTGATCACATTTCCCCAGTCTCCTCTCAGAACATGAGGGCTGAGCCGGGATGTCAGTCTGTGGTTATTTGGTGTCAACTTTGTGATGATCTGACCGAGTCTAGAGGTGTTTTTTTTAAAAACCTAGAAGAGTGGTACCCATGGCAGGACACAGAAGAACTGTCTAGAGAAAGGTGCATGTGTCTAAGCCAAGAGGCCATCGGACTTGACGCTAACAAACCCCTTATAATGTGTTTGTTCTAATGTGTCCCTTCTAATGTATTTGTCCATTTACATGGGGGGTGTGGTACAAAAATAGGAATGTGAGCCACATGTTGGGAGTGGCAGAGACTAAGGAAAGCTGTTGCTACATTTCAATGGTATAATGGTGACAGAGCTGTAACAGAAGAGAGGCCCTGGATTCAGCCAGAGACACCCTAAGAAGGCCACTTTAAGTGTGGCTGTGCTTCTCCAATCTGCCCAGTCATCAGCAAACTGCTCTGGGGTAGATGTGGGTCAGCCACACCCATACTCTGCTTGTTCTCTGGCCATCCTTGAGACCAGGTCTGATGAGGAGCATCCTGACCCAAGAACAAATACTTTCAGCACAAGAAGGAGGAACAAATTCAAAGTCCTTCTTTCTCAGGTCTCCCTGAAAGAGGACCCGAGGCTCAGCCTGGGCAGGCCTGATGGACCAGTGTTGAGAAGCAAGCTATCACTGACATGTGTATGGAGGGCAGATGGGCAGCTGTTGACTCCCCGATGAGCTAAGGGCTGGAGAAGGTGTGCTGCCCTGCACCCCATTTCTCCACCTCACCAGTCCTCTGTGTCTCGTCCTGCACCGATGGCCTTTCTAGATTCCTCTCACGTCCACCATCTGGCCACCTGGCTCAGAAACACTCTTGGCACACTCTAGACGACAGTGTGTGAACCTAGGAAGTGCCTTCCTAGTTTCCAGAGAAAGAAGAGCCCTTCCTTAGCAGCAGGGTGGCATCTCTCTGCTGCAGTCCTTTGATGCATTCTCAGAGGAGCTTTTGTTAAGATACTTCAAGACAGAGCGCCTACCCTTCCTAGTGCTCAGTTTCAGCATGGCCTGGCAGCTTCCAGCCCTACTCCTGCCAGCCTTGCAGGCAGGGACCCCGGGATGCCCTGATAAGTTCAATCTCTGGTAGACTACAGCTCACAAAACTCACCCATGTTCAGTCCCTGATGGAGGCCTTTGCTGGTGTCCTTGGCGTCTCCTTCAGTGCCTTCTCCCTAGTACTCCCAGAAAGCCCTCTATTCTACACACTGCCCATGTAATTAGCCTGGACCTGGGAACGTTGGCTGCTTGTTTGTCTCAGCCTGCGCCTTCCTTTTTTCACTTCTGCCGTCCTTTATTTATCCAGAGATAGCAGAGGAAGCCCATAGAGGCTGGTAGCAGTCCCCTGCACTCAGACAGGCTGACCTGCTTAGATAACTAATATTCAATATGTGCTTTCAGCTCATGAACGGTGCCTTGCAGAGTAGACACCCAGTAAAGGTTAGCCGATTGAACATGTGAGCAGATGAAACAAAATATTTAAGAAGTAATTTCAAGACCTTTCTTATCCCCCAAATCTATTTTATTCAACTTGAGTGGGATCTCAGCTTTAACTACCAATCACCTATTAAATAAAAGTGTTCTAACAAGGACCCATAATCATTTCACTCAGTTGTCCTTGGAGGACACAATGGGGGCTTGAGTGAAGCCTGGCAGAGGGAAAGAGAGAATGGGAGCAATGGTTGGGAGAAACGAGATAAGAGAGCCACATAGCATGGCTTCACCTGACGTAGGAGCTCCTCCCAGACATGGGTCCCATAGAGACCCCAGGTGTTGGGGATACTCAGAGGCAGGGCTCCTAATGGTCTGTCTTACAAATGTGGAGACAGCAAGAACAGAGGCTAAAACCGTAGACCAGCCTGTCCTGATTTTATTATAGGGCCTTCAAGTCACCATGGGCAGGAAAGGAAACTGCATCTGGATAGGCATCAGTAGAGCACGGAGGCCCCAGCTGCTTAAACTGGGGCCCAGCTCGGAATGAATCATCTTTCCTATAACATGATAATCAAAGGGTTTGGGGTGTTATTCACTGGCTTGTTTTCATGGATGGAGATTTAACCTAGGGCCCTAGGGCACTCTTCCACTGAGGTGGAGCCGTAGCCCTCTCTTTATGTTTCTATTTTTTTTTCCTCTCTTTATTAGATATTTTCTTCATTTACATTTCACATGTTATCCAGAAATTTTCCCTTACCCTCCCGCGTCCCCGCCCTGCTCCCCCACCCACCCCCTCCCACGTAATGGCCCTGGCATTCCCCTGTTTTGGGGCATATAGAGTCTGTATGACTAAGGGGCCTCTCCTCCCAATGATGGCCAACTAGGCCATCTTCCTCTATATATGCAGCTAGAGACATGAGCGCAGGGGGAACTAGTTAGTTCATGTTATTCTTCCACCTAGAGGGTTGAAGACCCCTTCCGCTCCTTGGGTACTTTCTCCAGCTCCTACCTTGGGAGTCCTGTGTTCCAGCATATGCTATAGTGTTTATT
>LR749512.1:321768-363792 GCA_902729485.2 Mus minutoides | reverse complement strand
TGGCTGGGAGGGGTCCCAGCCTCTGGTTGGACTGAGGTCCTCTGTTCCAGCTGCTGCTGCAGCTGGCCACTGGACCCTCTGCGATTTCAAGGCCCCTGGTGCGCTCCACTCACCTTTAACCCCGAAGTGTGCCTAATGTCCTGGGGTTTGGAGCTTGCGCTGGCGGGCCTATCCGCTGCGTTCAGAGAGGGATGATGGCCTATGTTTCTATTTTGAAAGGGTTTATGCTGCTTAGTTTTTGTCAACTTGACACAAACATAAACATATCTGGGAGCTGGGCATTGGTGGTGCACTCCTTTAAGCCCAGCACGCAGGAGCCAGAGGCAGATAGATCTCTGTAAGTTTGAGGCCACATTGGTCTACAGAGAGAGTTCTAGAACAGCCAGAGAGGGCTACACAGTGAAACACTGTGTGATGCTTTGTATATGCTTGGCCCGGGGGTTGGGGGGGGGGGACTATTAGGAGATGTGGCCTTGTTGAAGGAGGTGTGTCACTGTGGGTGTGGGCTTAAGACCCTTGTCCTACCTGCTTGGAAGACGGTATTTTGCTAGCAGCCTTCAGATGAAGATGTAGAACTCTGAGCTTCTCCTGCACCATGCCTGCCTGGATGCTGCCATGCTCCTGCCTTGTTGATATTGGACTGAATCTCTGAACCTGTAGGCCAGCCCCAATTAAATGTTGTCCTTATAAGAGTTGCCTTGTTCATGGTGTCTGTTTATAGCAGTAAAACCCTAACTAGGATACACTGTCCCCAAAACACACACACACACACACACACACACACACACACACACACACACTCATTTGGGAAGAGGGAATCTCAGTTGAGCTGTTGCCTGGATTGGATTGGCTACATGTGTGTCTGTGGGGCGTTTTCTTGATTAATGATTGAAGTGGGAGGGCCAGCTCACTATGGGTGGTACCACTCTTAGGTAGGTGGTCCTGTGTTCTACAAGAGAGTAGGCTGAACAAACCATGGAGGGCAAGCAGCACTCCTCCATGGCTTCTGCATCAGCTCTTGCCTCTAGTTCCTTCACTTGGCTTCCCTGTGATGGTCTGTGGTCAGGGTATATAAGCAAATAAACCCTCTCCTCCCATAGTTTTGTTGGTCAATTTTTTTTCACATCAGAAAGCAAACTAAAACAAGAGTCACATGACATTGTCCATCCAGCTTATAAATTCATTGTATAGCCCAGGTGGGCCTTAAACTCACTCTCCTCCTGAATAGCTGGGCAAATAGATCTCTGCTACCATTCCTCGCCAGGGTCTAAGGTTTGACTTCATCTTGATGCTACTTCAGTGTCATATACAACTGAAGGACTATGTCCTGCATTTAGGAGATGGGATTCAGTCATCAGACTGTATGAACATGCATGCATCTACTCATCTTAGAAGACCTCAGGGCAGGCCATAATGCATTAACTTTAAAGCTTTAGAATGCGTCTCACTTTAACATCTGTCACTGGTTGTACTGTGTCTCCTCCTAAAGTGCCGGTCTGTGTAGGGCACATCTAGTGGGGAATCCTTTGCCTGGACAGTGGGAGCAAAAGATCTCCTGGGGCTTAGGCATGGCCAGAATGACCAAAGTGTTACAGCTCTCCAAGGGGAAGCCAGAGCAAGGTGGGCTGCCATTGCCCCAGATTCTGTGGCAGGCAGTGAGGAGCAGCTGGCAGCTAGCAGCCAAGGTCAGGGCAAAGGTTGGGACCACCTAGCTGGGAGTGGCTGTGGTGGAGCTCAAGAGGAGGTCAAGTGACAAAAGCTTGGCAAGAGAAAAACTCTTCCCTGGAGTTTTACAGCTCAATAAGCCAGGCACTCTCAGATGATCTTTGGTGAAATAACTCATGAGCTTTATTCCTGTGGATGGGACTTATAAACATTTGAGGATGGGCTGGGATCTAGAGGCAGGTGCTTTCTATTGGCTTGGTCTGAGATGTTAGGGATGCCTCATCTGCATGTTAAAGGACTCTGGGTATTGTCCCTATGTGACTGGTTGTCAGTCTTCCCAATGAGGTGTTGTGGTCCTGTGTTCCAGGACAGAAACCTGATCAGAAGTAGATTTAAATGCCTACTGTTCTCAATTATGAGAATTGCCAGGGTTCCTGAATCTGCTTGACCTTACCAGGTTTTCTATCCAGTGGCATGGTCCACTGCCCCACACTAAAGATGTTGAAAGCCCCATCCCCAACCACTTTTGAATACGGTCTTATTTTCAACTGATAAACAAGTTAAACTGGAGTCACAGGGAAGGTGTCCTACTAGATAGCTGTTGGTGTCCTCAATCAAGAGAACACAGGACACAGAAACAGATGTGTCCCAAAAGAAAAGCAAGTGAACAACATTGGCATGTCAGGGACACAGATACAATCCTAGGAACCCATCATTGAAACACATTCTTCCTCCAGATTCAGGGGAATCAGTCCCACTGGCACCCTCATCATAGACTTGTAACCTCCAAAACTGTGGGACAACTACTCTCTCTTATTTAAGCAACCTTTAACCTCTCTGTGGTATAGCCAACTGTCCACATCTGCAGGTCCCACAACTGAAGGTTCCATATCTGCAGGGTCAACCAACCTCCAAGCAAAAATATTTGGAAAAAAAAAAAGTATATGTATTGAGCATGTACAGACATGTTTATTGTCCTTACTCAAATGATAATTTCCTCTGCATTTACATTATATCAGATGTTGAAAGTCATTTAGAGATGATTTAAAGTACACAGCAGAGGGTATATGTTCTGTACAAATACTACTCAAGAAACTTGAGCTTATACGTATGCATTTGGGCGTCTATTGTGAGGTCTGGGATCAATTCCCCACAAACAGTGACAGCAACTGTACATTACTGTTGCAACACTAGCAAAGGGCTACATTTCTTTGACAGGGATGTAGAGGCACACAGTAGCCTCCTTGTGGCACTCAGCAGGTCTCTCATGCACTGTCCACCAACACCACCTATGCAGGTGTCTTGAGTATGTGTTGTTGTGATAAATGCCTTTACAACAGCAACTTAAGCAATAAAGAGTTTGTTTTGGCCTACAGCTGCTGAGGGATATAGTCTGTCATGGTAGAGAAGACATGACAGAAGGTAAGAAAGGCATAGTATCAGAAACAGGGAGGTGGGGGGGTCACATGCTATCTACATTTAGGATACAGACCTTACAGGAAGTGGGGCTGGGTTATAAGATCTCAAATCTCACCCCAGTGACTAATTTCCTCTATGGAGGCTCCACCTTCTCAGAGTTCCCCCAGCCTTCTTAAGCAGTCGCCAGAACCAATGGGAGACATTTTACATTCAACCCATAGCACTAAACTCTCTTCTAGGCCTATGCCTAGACTCTTAGAGCATTTGCCTTTATACCACCAGAGTCACATAGCCTTCTCAAGCCCGGAACTGGAACCGTCACTAGCCACCTTCCCTATGCCAAGTCTCAAGCATGTATAGGTGTCTGGGATCCCTCTTATCTTGAGGTAGAACAGACAACCAGAGCTGCTGGATCCTCCACAGTGCCCCACAGCACAGAGCCATGGCTAGGAAGTCACTAGGGATCATTCAGCCCAACATCTTCTGCTGCCCTGCCCTGCTATCCCTCCGTCCCCTTTATTGGGCACACTTCTGCAGGGAGGTGCTTTCTCAGGAGGCTTTTTTTGGGGTGTGCTGGAGAACATTAGGGATGCATGGGATGCAAGTGGTTCAGGAGGCCAGCACCGAGGCTAGGGTTCAGAGGTACACATGTGGTCAGGCAGGGACAGAGGAGAGGCACCCTGAGACTTGTGGTCCATGTCACAGAGCTCTGAAGCTCCTGAGGTCTCCACCTGTAGGAAACACAAGCCAAGTGGAAGGGGATGATACCTGCATTGTAAGCATCTGGTGACTGAAGAGAGGAGAAGAGAGAGACTCAGGCTGATTGATGACCAGTTGAGTCAAGTGACAGCATTTAAATATACCCTCACTTCCTTAAACCATGGAAGACCTGGCCCAGGACCCTGGAGGTAGGTGGATTCACAGCCGTAGCAGTTCTGAGCCAGTGTCGGGGACCTAATAGGTAAGGGGTGGGCCCCACTCAGAAGATTCCTGAACGAAGAAAACAGAACATCTCTCATGGGCAGAACTTTAGGCAATAGGGCTGGTCCCTCACTTTGAAGAAGAGAAGGACCCAAGCGTAAATATTTAAGCAAAGTAGCAAATGACTTCACTGCTTGATTGTAGCCTAAGAAACAAGACTAGGTACTCCATAATGTGGCTCCCACATAATAGATGGAGCCATGAGAGCATGAGAGTGGGTATCACGTGACAAGATTTTGGTATTTCACATTGATGCCTACCAGAGAGTACACAGTATAGAGCAAATATGAAACCACGGGAGAGCCAGAGGGCTCCTCTGATGGATGAGTACCACTGTTTGTCCTTGGGAAGTTAAGCGCTGTTGCAAAGGGACCTGGGAAGAGTGAGAAGAAGGCTGCACTTACCAGTAGAGTTTGGACTGTCATCACAGT
This sequence comes from Mus minutoides, assembly GCA_902729485.2. Lineage (NCBI taxonomy): Eukaryota > Metazoa > Chordata > Mammalia > Rodentia > Muridae > Mus > Mus minutoides. The sequence continues at coordinate 359,296 of LR749512.1, read as the reverse complement.
GGAGCTAGCTAAACATTTGTCATTGCTAAGGAGTAATATCTGTGTTGATATCACTATCAGGAGAGACTGACCTGAGATCCTGACATGCCAGGATCTTTTGAACAGCTTACCTGAGTCTCCAGAGGATGTTATAACAAAAGAAGAGAGCTAGTGAAATGGCTTAGCCAGTCAAGATATGTGTGGCCAAGGCTGATGACCTGAGTTGGACCCACATAATGAAGAGAGAGGACTGACTCCCGCAAGTCCTCTCTGACCTTCAGACAAATGCTGTAGTGTGTAAACATGCCCATGAATTAATTTAATTACTTAATTAGTTAACACATAAAATAAGAAACCGAATGGCTTATACACAACAAACATCTGTCTCTCATAGTTCTAGAAGCTAGAAAGTTCAATATCAAGGTAGAAGCAGATTTGGGGTCCGATCTTCGTGCTTTGCAAATGGCCTGCCTTTGTACTGTGTCCTACATGAAGAGAAAACTAGCTGAAACAACCCCCTTATAAGGGTGCTAATCAAATTCCTTGGGGCTCCTCCTTCATTAACTAATCACCTCTCTAAGGTCACCCTAATACCAGCATCCTGGGGACTAGGTTTCAGCCTATGGATATTGTGGGCACACAACGTTCAGACCGAAACATAGATCATAGCAAAGCCTTCAGTCACATGGGCAAAAAAAAAAGATCCGGGGATGAAAGGAATAGCAGCCAAATCTCCAGACTGAAGACAAAGTTGAAAACTAGAGTCTTAGAACTAAAGAGAACACTCATCAGTTAAGCATATGGGCTTCTCTTAGAGAGGGCACAGGTTCAATTCCCAGCACCCAGGTGGCAGTTCAGAACCATCTGTAGCTCCCATTCTAGGGGATCCAGTGCCCTCCAACAACAGGCAAAACACCCATACATATACATTTTTAAATGATAATAATTTAAAAAAATTTTTTTAATCCCAGAGTATATTGATTACACAGGGAGTCAGGAGGTCCCCAGGAAGACCTTTTAACAACTGTCACAACCACATGCTTTAATCTCCCCGCCTTAGCTCCTCCCTATAGACATCTTTGGCCCTTTACTAGGGACACATGTGCACTAGGATAAGGGAAATGTCAAAACCTATTAGAGACTTTCAGACTTGGACTCTAAAATGACATTAAGCCCGAGGACATGTTTAGGAAACCCTTAGACGAATAAAAGGTCACCATACTCAGCTGCCAAGATGGTTCATGGTAGTCAGGTGGCATTTAACCCAAGCCTGGAGCTGAAGCATTACCCTGGAGTTACTCCCAGTTCTGACTAGTGTAACAGGGACAGACATTCAAAGCCTCTCACCCGCTCCATAGGCCCTCCAAACCCATGGGTTGAGGGCCAGCGCAGTAGTGACGCAGTGTTCTTAGTTAAACAAGACCTTTCTTCAAAGCCTGGTTGTATATGACCAAGTACCCACGATGCCAGACCCTCGCAGCCATCAAAATTGATCTAGGACAGTGGCTCCAAGTTCATTGTCTCATTCCAAAGAAAATTAATGGCACAGCTCTCCATGAGAGTATGCAAAACAGAACCAGGCTTGATGAAGAATTATTACATAAAAGTGAGAAATTGAGGAAAAGTGAGAACTTAAGTGAGGGAAAAAACTGTGAGGAACTCCCAAGAGTTGGGAGGGGTTTCAAGGAAGGAGAAGATTCCCGGATCCCTTCTGCCCAGCATCTCTATAGAGCAAGGGAAGACAGTGAACAAAAGACTGAGGTAACAGCCTTAGAGATTGGTTAATATCTGGACTATGATGGACCATGCTGGTGGAAGGAAGAGTCCACACGCTCTGTGGAGTCCACGTGCGGCTCATGAGCTGCCCACTCAGGAGTAGTTGAAGCCATGCTCAGTTCATCTTTGGCTTCAATTTTTTTTTAAAAAATTTATTTTATTTATTATATGTAAATACACTGTAGCTGTCTTCAGACACTCCAGAAGAGGGCGCCAGATCTTGTTACAGATGGTTGTGAGCCACCATGTGGATGCTGGGATTTGAACTTATCACCTTCGGAAGAGCAGTCGGGTGCTCTTACCCGCTGAGCCATCTCACCAGCCCCAGGCTTCAATTTTGTCATCAGTGTCTGCTAGCTCTCCGTCACTCAGCCAGCATTACTTGCCCTACCTCGCAGGTATCTCAGGTATCGGTTTTGTTGTCATGTTTACTGAATCGGCATGTAGCTGTACCATGGCAGAAAGTTAGCTCTATCCCAGTCTCCAGGATATAGCCACAGCCCTTCTTGTTATGTCAAACTCAGTTCCTTGTCTATAGGATGGTCGGGGAAGGTGTCCTACATGGAAACTTCTTGTTAACAGCCATTCCTATAGTGGAGTCTGCCACCATGAGCTGCATTAGAAGCAATGATGCGTTAAAAGATGAGAGTGCCTAATATATGTTCCTCGGGGGCTGTGAGGGGCAGCTGGTCTGCTTATCATTGGCTCAAAGCCCTGTCCCTCCCGTTATCTGTTGAGCTTGATTATCTCACTCCCTGCTAGAGCCCTCTTCATTTTCCTCAGTGCTTCAGATTCTGCTGTTTTAACCCCTAATCTTCCCTTTAATCTTAGGCTCTGTTTGCACTACAAAATATGTGAACAGCTTGCAGCTTTCAAGGTGGGCCCTCTTATTTCGATAACCCACAGAAAACAAGCTCCTGCCTTGGTAGGATGGGTGGGCCAAGGCACCCACCCCCAGCCCTCCCACTCCGGGCACACACACAAGGAAGCTGTAGAGACCTCTGTTAGTGGGATGAGAATGGTCTGATGTAAGAATGGGTTGGCTGTTCCTTCCCACTTGATTTGACTCTGCTCTGGATAGATGTCTTGTGAGACTTGGAGAATGACAAGGGACTTCCGTACATTTGATATGACTTCAACTGCACCTGTTGTTACAGATGTGGCTCCAGATCATGCCAGATGTGTTGCCAGACTACAGCATACAATGTGGTCCCTGGCACCTGGCCAGCTTTGCATTAATTAATTGCTTCTCTCATTCCCTCCTGTGATGGAACAACTGAGCATCTTAGGCTCCAAGCAAAACTACAGCTGAGTACATGATCATGTTTACGTACTGGCTGGCTGGTGGGATTTCTCCACCCTTGGGAACAGCACGAGGAGTAGCAGTGAGCTGCACAGGGTCCCTTTGTTGTTCCTCTAGGACTAGTCTGCCCCCTTTCCTACCATGCCCTACTTCCATGAAAATGATGGCTCTGAGCCAGTTAGATTTTTGTCGACTTGGCACAATCTAGGAAGGGGACCTTCAATTGAAAAACTTGAATACCTCCATCAGATTGGCTTTTAGGTAACTCCATGGGACATTTTCATGACTGGTGATTCATGTGGAAGAGCACAGACAACTGTGGGTGGGTTCCGTCTCTGGGTAGTGGTCCTGAGTTGTGTAAGAAGGCAGACTGAACAAGTGGTGAAGAGCAAGCCAGTAAGACGCATTCCTCCATGAGCTCTGCTTCAGTTTTGGCTGTCAGGTTCCTTCCTTCAATGATGGGCCATGATGTGGAAGTGTAACCCAAATAATCCCTTTCCTCCCTGGTTGCTTTTGGTGATGGTATTTTATCACAGCAATAGAAAGCAAACTAGCCCTAGCTCCTAGCCCAATGTTTGGGTTTATCTGGTGGAGCATACAGTAAGAAGGCATGAGAGTTGAAGTGGTGTGGGGTTTCTCCCTGACTTTTGCTCTCTTTATAGAGCCTAGTGAATTGGCCAGGTGCTCCTGCTAGCCTATAGACACTGCCCTATAGTCCTTTCCCACAGCTGCCAGTCTCATTTGGTTCCAGAAAGTATTCCCCTCCTCTCTCCTTTAGGCCTGGAGTGCTAATGACTACTCTGTGCTGCTAACATCAGGGTGTGGTCCTTTAGGCTTCTGGCTCCAATGCACCTTTGCTAATAGCCTTTTCACTGAATTTCCCTTTTCTATTTTATCTGAAAGTACTCCGGGCTTCCTACTGACACCATGATCTACACAATTCTGAAGATAATGACTTAATTTATTCACCTAGATTTTATTTGGTATTATTATCTGAATGAATCAGGGTTCTCCAGAAATACAGACTCAATAGATAGGAGAGGGGACTGAAGGGGAGGAGGAATAGAAAGAGAAAGGGAAGGAGAAGTGATATGGGACATATTAAGGGAAATGGCTTGTGTGACTATGGAGGCTGAGCATCCTACACAGTCCAGCTGGGCCCTGGGATGCAGGTCATGTCACCGTTGAACAGCTTCAGAATTGTGGAGGCTGAAGGAAGAGTTCCTATTGTGTTGTGAAGTAATTCCTTTTAATTAAAGCATCCCACCCTGGACTAAGGCTTATTAAAACTCAAGAAGTAAATAAAAGTAGGCTGGCAAAGTAAGCAACTCACAAGTCTCAGGAAGTTTCTGAAACAACCAAGATTCACAAGTTCCATCACCAAGGTTGTGTGAGCAATAAGAATTGCTGAGGAGGAAAGATTCTTTGGGCAGCCAAGGTGACTTCGAGCCTTGCCTGTAGGCCTAACAAAAGAGCATTTTTGAGTTATCATTCATGCTGCAGTGGGCTTTCAGTGATGCAGCTGGTCTTGAGTCATCCATACTCCTCTATGTAACCCTTGACCTTTGTCCTCATAAGTAGCCCCAGTAAGACCACTGGTTCACGACTCTGGATTCTAGTGGAGTCATTCATTTGATCTGCTATTGGAGACTTATCTGGAGTAAAGAGATGTTAAGTCACATCTCCCCAAGAAAAGTCATACAACATGTAAGCCTGGATCTCCGGTGTCTAAGGCAGGAGAGTGCTTTAGAGAGCCAATCCCCTTCCTTTGTGTGTGTTCCCTCTTGTCCCTGGCTGACTGGCTGGCACTCACCCACACTGAAGGTGTGTCTTCCCCCTTAGTTCAGTGACTCACATGCACAACTCTTGTAAATGTACCTTCACAGACACTTCCAGAGATGATTGCCACCAGTTCTCTGGGAATTCCACCTCTGAGTCCACTTGGCACCTGAAAGAAACCATCACGCTATACAATCTGTGCTAGGCTTTGAGGGTGCCATTGTAGCAAGACCAGATATGCTCACTGCCTTGAAGCTTTGTAGGAGAGATGGGCATGAGTGCAAAAGTTACTCAAATGTCAAAGGAAGCAATTACAGGAGGGATGGCTCCATGTCAGGAAGGTTCCTGGTGGGAGAGGGGCCTGTGCTGCAGGAAGAAGGGACATCATGGACAGAGGCACTGGAACTATCCAAAAGTACTTCACACAAGGAACATAAAAAGAGATCACATGGAAGAGGCTGGAGAAACTGAAGGGGTGGTGGTGGTATGCAGGGAGTAGGCCAGGCCTATACAGCCTTAGCAAAAACTTTATCCTAATGAAGGACATGGAAAGCCATTTGGGCTCATGCCTTCTGAGACCCACATCCTTCCCTTTAAGTGCAGTGACCCTCTGACTTAATTCTGGTTAATGGAATCTAGCAACAGTGATGGGGTGACCCTTTTGACTCTGAGTTTCACAAGTGGACCATGGCTTCTGTTGGGGGTGCTCTTCCATTCCTCCCCTCTTGCTGACCAGCTGTCACACTGAGAAAGCACTCAGGCAACAGAGGTGACGTCCTCTCTTACACCCAGGCCTAATGGCATCACGATTGTCACCCTGGTGACCCACATTTATAAGCTGAGGTCTCCAGTGGCTGTAGCAGCACCCTCTTTAATCAAACTGCCATCTCCTGAGAGATGGAAGCCATGGGCACTCACCAAGCCATGCCCAGCCAAGCTAGCCATTGTCTTATAGAAAGTGGTGATAATAAATATTGGTTCTTTTGAGTTGTCAAATTTGAGAGTACCTCTTTAAAACACTTTTTATTGATTCTTTGTGAGTTCACATCATGTAGCCTAGTCCCCTCATATGCACCCTCTGCCCTTGTATTCCCCCTAAATAAAACACAAGTACACACACACTAAACAAACAACAACCACAAAGCATAGAAAACATCTCCTCAGAGAATCCGTAGTCTTTCACATTGTGTCTCACAGTATATCCCTCTGTCCACACATCTTCTCTTGTAAATTGCTATGAGTCATTGGTCTGGTTTGAGGACTCTGGCTTCTGTGATACCATCAATACTTAATCCTGTGTTTGCCCTGTGTCATGGAGATTCTGCAGCTTTGGATCAGCAGTACTGGCCCTCTCAAGTGCCCCAACAGTTCACAGATGATGTAGATTTTGGGGTGGGCCAACTCAAACCCTGGCGCTGGGCCTGGGTGGCAGCTGAGCTGGCTAGCTTGCCAACTCTGGGAGCAACATTTTATGCAAAGAATTACCCTGGAAAATAATGGAGACCATCAACGTAGAGGACTGAAAGGTTTATTTGGGCCCAGAGTTTTACAGTTTCCACCTGTGACTGACTCAACTGTTTAGGGGCCTGGGGTGGGTAGGGGGTGGGGTACATTATGGCAGGGAGCACTGGGCAAACACACTGTTCATCTTATGGAGGCTGGAAAGCGAAAAGAAAGACAGAAAGGATCTGGTATCCTCAAATCCCTCAAATTCCCAGGAGTACCCTTGGTTGGCAGCCAGGCCTGGAGCAAATGCACTTGAAATCACAGTATGGCTAATCACAGCACGTGCTCTATAGGGGGAGAGCACGTTGTCCATTCAATAAATAATGAGGTACCACTAAGTGCCAGTTACCTGGTCAGTCCTGACAGCATGCATTGAAAGACTTGTGTAGTGCTTTGGAAAGGGCAGTGCAGGAGTCTGGTTTGAAGTTCTGAAGGAGCCACAGAGGACATAAGGAGTGGCCTCCTCCCTGGTTGGCTTGTTAGGGTTTTACATCACTGGGTCCTGTTGTTTTCCCTAAGAAGAGCCTGGTAAAAAGATATGTATGTTCACATCACCTTTCCAAAGCTGCTTTTTCACATACCCATATATGGTAAGGAATATAGAGGATTTCTTTGGGTGTTTTTACAGCTCTATAGAATTCCATGAACAGATGTGCCCTCCACCCAGCACCTCGTGATTCACTGTTAGATTGTTTTTATCCATGTGCATTACGAACTGTTGTCATCACAAACGCTATTCCCTATAAGTACCTAGAAGTGGGTCAAGCCATGTCAGGATGTGTAACTTGGGCCAAACTTGCCAACTACCATAGCAACAGTACTGTGGACCAGAAACCTCCCTGTTCATAGGCCATGATTCATATAACAGTGTCTGCTGACCACTCCTCCCGCCCCCGCCAAACCATCAACAATGTTATAAAACCATTCTCATCTCAGCCAATATGGTCAGTAAGAAATGGCAGCTCAGGGTGCCCTGGAGCCAGTCTGTTTCACTGTGGGTGAGGCAGAGCATCTTTTTCTGTGCTTCTATGATTCTGTTAGCACAGGTGTGCTGATAGACAGATAGATGATAGATAGATAGATAGATAGATAGATAGATAGATAGATAGATAGACAGATCTATAGACACACAAGTGCATAACACTCTTTTTGCCAAGTGCAGAACAGATTGTGGGGACCAGAGTGGATGCTGCAAGCCCAGATGAAGGGGGATGGGGGAGATAGCGGATGGCAGATGGACTGGGAGCTAAAGAAAGAGGCCTTTGTCAGCTGCCTGTGTGTGAGTGTGTGCATGCTCTTAGCGGGAGGTCTGCTGAGGGAGCGGCCCTACCAGGATTCCTCTCCATTCTCTGGCTTGTGCAGTGAGAGGGAAGATGGTGGCCTTCCTGGAGACTGGCAGAGCTGAAGGAGGGCCAGGTTGAGGAGGAGGGTGCTCCAATATGTTTCCATGGTTGCTATGAGAACCCTGAACTTGCATTTACTATATCCTGTGTCTTCCTCCTACACCTTAGTGGAGTTTCACATTTCAACACATGTTTGAGATTTAACATATTTCAAATACCAAGCCAGTAAACCACACAGAGAGCTCTGCCAGGCCATCTATAGTGTGTGAATTGTGAGGGCTCATTTGCATAAGAAGACAGTGGGTGGAGGTTAGGATCACCAGAGGGACCTCTGGACCTAGATGCAATGCTGGAGTAACTCCTGCTAACTGAGGGTGCTGAAAAGCAGGCTGCCTGGATTTTTTTTTCCTCCATCTTTGCCCATTTGAGATATCTGAAGTTCTTTGATCTTCTTCTGAGGTCCTTCTGAACCATAGTATGTGTGACATTTGTGTTCTCTGGATGACTGCACCAGATTCCAGCTAAGTCCCAGAGTCTACTCTGCTTAGTGAGAAAAACAACTACAGGGGAAAAAACATATCGGTCACAATGACATAGTACGTTTATCTACTAGAACAGCAGGTTCTCGCCTCCCAACAGCAGCTACGTTAGATGTACCCTTCCATGTGTGGTTGCAACAGCTCAGATTACTGGCTGTGAGTACAATCCCCAAGTTGGCAAAGATCAGAGCATACACAATTTCCTGACTTCAAATTTGCTTCAATTAACGCTTCAGAAATGAAAGCCAAAAGGAGTGAGCCGCATTTGGTTCCCAGCTCTCTTGGGGCCTCGGTCAGTGGGTTTCGCACTGCTTCCCAATCCGCAGCGTGAGCATTGCCTCACAGCCGATTCTACGGACAAAATCCCAGACCTCACCCCAGATCCGCTGACCCAAAAAATTCTCAGCACAATGCAGTCTTTAACTCGCCTACCAGCCTACCGGGTGATTCTGATACACACACTTAGGGCTGAGAAACGCTGGCCTTTAGAGCCACTGAGAACAGATGGCTAGGCACATTCTACGGAGAGGATATTCCACACACGGAGGATAAGGAAGGCTGTTGAGGAGCTAGCTACTGCTGCCATAACCAAATAACGGAGACTTGGTATCTTAGAGAGAAAATGGGCTCTCATCCCTCGTGATTGTTGAACTCCAAGGATGCAGTGCGACCCTCATGGTACATAGCATCACATGGAAGGAGAGGCGGGGAAGAGACTGAGGCACAGGGCTAGAGAAGAAGCAGGAGACCGGGGAGGAGCTAGGCTCAGTCATAGCAGCCTGCTGTATGGAATTTCCTGAGACCCAGCCCACCTCAAGAGACTTGCCTCCATCCTCACACAGAGGCCCCACCGCATTTCAGTACTATCCCACTGGGGACAAAACCTTCATCACACAAACCCTTGGGAGACAAACCACATACCGCAGGGCCATGGAAACACTCTAAGAAGAGAAGCCTGGTGGATGCAGACCCAACCAGATGAAAGCTCGGAGCTGAGCACAGTTTGGTGATGAGACACACTGAGCTGGCAGCAGAAGCCCGTGACACAAGGTCCACAACGGGCAGCAGTATGGAGGACTTAGAACAGGAGAGAAGACCCTCACAAAAGTGCTAGAATGAGCCCATGGGCCCAGCTAGGGCCCAGGACACTGAGCCTTCTCCCGACTCTGGTCTGCACTGGCCTCCTGCCCTGGGAGATGGCCTATGGAACTTTTCTTCTCTATGGAGTCATGAGACTACTATCAACACAACGTTATGTGTTCACATAATAAAATCACTCCCTCAAGGGGAAAACAGAGATATGGCAAATAAAATAGGTTAAAGAAAAGTAGTGAATTCATGCTTGAGACTAGCAATAAAAAACAGAATCCTGAGGCCAGGAGTGGTGACATGTGCCCTTAATTTTAGCACTCAGGAGGCAGAGACAGGTGGATCTCTAAGTTTAAGGCCAAACATCTCTAAAATTTGAGTTTCAAGATATCCAGGGCTGTTCCATAGAGTGACCTTGTCTCAAGGAGAAGAGGAGGAGAAAGAAGAAGAGGAGGGAGAGATGGAGGGAGAAGAGGAGGAAGAGAAAGAGGAGGAGGAAAAAGAGGAGGAGGAGAAGAATGAGGAGTAGGAGGAGGAAGAGGAAGAGGAAGAAGAGATTGAGGCAGGAGGATAGTAGTGAGTTTAAGGCCACATAAAGAAACTCTCAAAAATACAAAAATGAGGGTCTAAAGAGATGGTTCAGAAGTTAAGAACACTGGATGCTCTTGCAAAAGATCCCAAGTCTGGTTCCCAGAACTCATGTCAGACAGCTGACAAGCATCTGCAACTCCAGAGCCAATGATCTGGCGCCCTCTTCTGAGCTATCTGGGCAACTGCACACACAAGATGCACACAAACTCATGAAGGAATGCTGGTGTCCATTCTCTCTCTCTCTCTCTCTCTCTCTCTCTCTCTCTCTCTCTCTCTCAAGAAAAAATAAATAAAACAAAACAATAGACCAGACAATGCCTATCAAAATCAACACAATCCACTTTCAGTTCAAAATACACTTCACAGCTCTTTCCAGGGCACCAAGGACACCTAAACAAATTCAGTGTTCTTAGAATTGGATATTAAGTAATTATCACATTATATAATTATTAAAGATTATTTAGTTAATGTAACTATTTGCAGATGATATATAGAACTCAAAGAAACATAGGTATATTCTGTGAGGAGCTGGGGAGAGGATAAGAGCACTGGCTGCTCTTGCAGAGGACCCAGGATCAACCCCCAGCACCCACGTGGAAAATCACTAACACCTATGACCTCAGTCCCAGGGGATCTGAACACCTATGACCTCAGTCCCAGGGGATCTGAACACCTATGACCTCAGTCCCAGGGGATCTGAACACCTATGACCTCAGTCCCAAGGGATCTGAACACCTATGACCTCAGTCCCAGGGGATCTGAACACCTATGACCTCAGTCCCAGGGGATCTGAACACCTATGACCTCAGTCCCAGGGGATCTGAACACCTATGACCTCAGTCCCAAGGGATCCGATGGCCTCGTCTGGACTCCAAGGGTACCAGGCCATGGTGTGTAGACATATAGGCAGACAAAGAACTCATTCATACAAATAGAATTCAATTTAAAAAATTTTAAGCAATACATGTTCTAATATAATTACTTATATTAATAATATAAGGATAATATTGTTAAAGTCAACCATAATTCTCTACATTAACAGAAATAATTATGTAAAGTTTTGAAATAATTTCTCGTCTTAAAATGTTATTTTTATTTATTTTAATTAATTAATTAATTAATTTGTTTTACATTCTGACCACAGTTTCACTCCCTCCTCTCCTCTCAGTCAATCCCCTTAAACTACTCCTCTTCAGAAAAGGGGAGCCCTCCCATAGATTTCAACCAGTCTTGGCATATCAAGTTACAGTAAGACTAGGTGTGTCTTCTGTTGAGGCTAGAAGAGGCAGCCCAATAGTGGGAAAGAGTCCCAAAGGAAGGCAACAGAATCAGAGACTGGCCTTGCTCCCACTGATAGTAGTGCCACATGAAGATCGAGTTACACAACTGTCACATATGTGCAGAGGGCCAGTCCCAGGCATACTTTCTGGAAGGCAGTTCAGTCTCCCTGAGCCCCTGTGGGCCCTGGTTAGTTGGTTCTGTAGGTTTTCTTGTGGTATCCTTGGCCTCTCTGATGGGTTTCACCATCAGTTTCTACCGGTTTCTGGGTGAAGCCTCTTGGATGACATTGATGCTAGCTAGGCTCCTGTCTGCAAGTGTAGCAGAATCTCACGAACAGTGTCATGTGTGGACTCCCTCTGATAGCATGAGTCTCAAATCGGACCAATAATTGGTTGGCCATTCCCTCCATTTCTGCTCCATCTTTACTCCTGTACATCTTGTAGGCATGGACAAATTGTACATTGAAAATTTTGTGGCTGAATTGGTATCACAATCCCTCCTTTGGAAGTCTTGCAGGAGATGGCTGGTTCAGACTCCATATCCCCCATTGCTATGAGTCTTAGTTAGCTAGGGTCACCCTCGTTGATACCTAGGAGTTTCCATTGCCTTGGGTTTCTAGCTCCCCTTCTTCCTGTCTACAGTACAACCACAGTGGCCACCCTGCCATTGTAAAGACAGAAGCCTCCTAGGACAGAACCAGAAGGCTGCAGAGCCTCAACACCCCTCAGCACACAAGCATGACAGACACACAGCCTGTATCTCTACATGACTTTTCAGTGAGTTCCTTGGTTATTTGATTATGCAGGTCTAACCCACCAAAAATCTATAGCAAGCATCATGTTTAGTAAAAATAAAAATAAGAAAATCTCCATGTAAGGGTCCATGAATCACCAAAGACGGACACTCCAGACTTAAATAGTATGTAAAAGCAACGATTGTTTATTCTGCAGAAATCCAACATACAGGGTCTACCATTCATCGAAACGGCAATCCTGGGATGAGCTCACAGGTTCAATTTAAGGACTATTAGGGAAATCCCAGGGAGTAGGTGTTCTTTATCTTGATTGGTTGGCTCTATCTCTAGGGGTATGGGTGGCTCAGGGATTGGTCAAAGCTCTAGGGGCTTTCCAAAACCATTGCTGGGGGCCTGAGTACTTTCTAGAACCATGTGCTGACTATTCTTGCTCAGGCCAGATGGTGGGCTATGATTTTTCCTGGATCTGGTCTGTTCAGTTTTGGGGAACAGAAACGTAGGCCTAGTCCCCTGAACTGGCATCTTACAACCTGTGATGGAGTCAGACTGGCTCGATCCTCTCACCCCAAATCAGAAATAATGTAATGGTGCTGATTTTTAGTGCAGTCAACTAACATTGTATTTGTAATCAAGAAAGAAAAAAGAATTGGTGAATGAGTGTTTGAAAGGGAGGTAGGGAGCTCGTTATTATTCACAGGCAATAGCTTCCCTGGAAATCTTAAGAAAACCAATGAAAAACTATCAAATGGATTCAGTAAGATGACCCGACACAATACCAGATATATATAATTCAAAAGCTTTACATACTACATCTATGAGTAATGAAAAATAAGATGAAAGAAAGCACAGTAGTAGAGCTTATATTAACTAAGGGACACAGAGGCTTAGCTTGGTGAGTGGCTATGGTGGTTTGAATAAAAATGGTCCCCATAGGTCCATTAGGAGGTATGGCCTTGTTGGAGTGGGTATGTCACAAGGGGTTGGTCACTTTGAGGTCTCAGCAGCACCAGTCACTGTCACTTCCTGTTGTCTGCAGGTCAAGATGTAGAACTCTTAATTACCTTTGCATCACCATGTCTGCCTGCATGCTACCATGCTTCCTGCCATGATGATAATGAACTAAATCTCTGAACCTGTAAGCCAGCCCCAATTAAGTGTTGCCCTTTATAAGTGTTGCCATGGTCATGGTGTCTCTTCGCAGCAATAAAAGTGCAGCTAAGACAGTGGCCCAGCCAGAAGCATCCGCTTTGTAAGGATCAGTACCTGGTGTTCATCCACATCTCAGTGTAACCACAGTCACAATTCAATGGCTTTGTGTGAAACAAATTATCTTAACAGTCATCTTGAGGGTGCATTCAAGAATAATCACTCTGATTCTGAGAAATGGATTTACCAACTTGGTCTCAAGACTTACCACATCCCCTGTTGTTGTTGCTGCTGCTGCTGCTTTTCTTTTGATGGTCATGTTGGGAATTTAACCCAAGGCCTCATGGACGCTAAGCACTTGCTGTATCACTGGGCTATACCCTCAAACCTTATCACAGACAATAAATAAATGATACTAACTCGGGGACAGGATGGGCCAACAGAAAATGTTAAACAAAATACCCAATAGCAGATAGATGTTATTTTAGTAACTGGAAAGAATATTTGAAATAAGTAGACAAATAACTTGTTATCTAGTAAACAGTACGGGGGAAATTAGCTGAACCATGTAGAAATAATTTAAAATAAAATTCAGAGAAAAATTCATGAAAGTCATTTTAAATAATTGGAAAAATACAGGAAAGTGTCTTTAAACTTATTAAGGAGACAACTAAACCCAACCTGCATGAAGAAAGTGCCTTCAAGTGCAGGTACTTTGTACAATAACAATGGAAAAAGACAACATTACCAAAGCTTATCATCCCAAAGCCTTAACTTGTGGTCATGAGAGAGAATCTTCTCTTTGTAGCAGACAGAGACCATCACAGAAATCCACAACTGGCCAAAATGCAGAGAGCGAGCGGCTGATTGTGGTGTGCTCAGCCCCTATGGCACAACTTTTGCACCCAAGGCTCAGGAAACATCTTAGAAGGAATCAGAAAGACTGTAAAGAACCAGGGACTGGGAAGTCTCATGCAAAATTGTGTCTACAAGGAGTGACAGGTGCACACTGTCAATCATGATGGTGCACGCTGTCAATCCAGCACTAGGGAGGCAGAGGCAGGCAGATTTCCCCAAGTTCCAAGCCAGTTTGCCTGCATGGTTCCAGTCTATCCAGGGCCACACAGTGAGACCTGTCTCAAAAACAAACAAACAGGTGACAGGAAAGCTACACTCATGATACCTGAACAATACAGCTGCCTAAACAAGACCTGAATGGTGACACCTCCAATAGACATACTAATGTGGAAGGGGAATGTCACCTCATCCCACCCCTGGGTCAAGGTGTACAAGCTGCTAAGGACCACTGAAAGAGGTACAACTAGTCTTGCCCAGTAATGAGCTTCCTAAGTGGTTATCCAATATGAAGTGGTTATCCCTGGAATTAAACACATGCACTAACCACACTAGATGGCCTCAGCAGATTGTATGTATGTATGTATGTATGTATGTATGTATGTATGTATGTGCATATGCTATATATACATATATAATATATATACATCAATATATATTTTATGCATATATACATACACCCTGCTGAGTCCATCCAGTATACACACATATATATGCATATATGCACACACAAATATACACATATATGTGCATGTATGTTTTTAACAATGATAATAAAACAAAAAGAGGCTATGAGAGGGATTGGATGGATGGAGAAAAGGGAATGGGAAAGTGATATAATTATATTTTCATTAAAAATAAAATTCTAAAAAAAAAATTAAAAAGAGCTCTAGTGTGAGAGCAAGCACACTAAAATAAATGACAAACCACAAACAGAAATACTTCAAAATACTTCCCAAGTCTGTAATTAGTGTAGCACTCAGAGCACTAACTCCTGGAAGTCAGTAGGAACAGGCAAGCCTGCTGATGGGAAAAAATGGCCAAGAACATGGCAGGTGATTAGCAACAACAACAACAATGACAACAATAACAAAGCAAACCCGCAGCCATAGCCCTGTTCAGCAGTCTTACATGCAGCTGCTGATAGAAGTGGGGGTGGAGAGTCCGTGCCTAGTGTGCACAAGGCCTGGGCTTAACCAGAAGCAAAGCAAAAAAGACGACTGAGCCTTTCCAGTAATCACAGAAATTAAAGTTAAAATAAACTGCCACTTCCTGCCACTGCACTGGCACATTAGTAACTCAGATAACACCACGTCTTGGTAAGGATTTCAGAAAAACAAGTCGTTCTTTCTATAAATGGCTGGTGGGAATGCAAAGGACTGCTTTGGTGGCATTAGCAAAAATGTGGATGTTGTAAATGATGTCATCAGCAGTTCCTTCTCTAGAGATCTGCTCTAGGAAAAGGAGAGGAGGGTAATGCCTCTACAGCACTGCAGGCCACAGAGGGAGCCTGGGATTGACTTCCTGCTCACTGTGGGAGCTAGGGACTGACTAGCCTAACACTGAAGAAGCCACACTGACCCCATGGTCAAGACTTAGAATAAAGTCAAAGGACCATGTCTGTTTGGGATCAATTTCTTTGTAAAGTCCGTTCCTACATCTCCTTTGTCTTTCCTCTGCATGTGCAGACGTGGTCTTTGTACAGTTGGGTGCTAATCATGGAGGAGAGGCTGGAGAATGGCTCGCCTGAGGTCATGGAGTCTCTCAGCCAATGCCTTCAGATGCTACCTCACATTACCTGAGACGTGAACCTCCCCTTCTGCAGACTACTTCAGATGGTTTCTCTCGCTTACAACTGAAACCATTCCTAATTGACTCAGCATGTTCTAAATAGCATGACTGCTGTGTTTGAATATGAAATGCCCCCCCATAGGGTTGTGTGTTTGGTCCCCAGCTGCTGGGGAACCTTGAGAAAGCCATGGAACCTACAGGAGGCAGAAACTTGCTAGAGGAAATAAGTCATTAGGGGAACGACTTGAGACTTGGTAGTCTGGCCCTACTTCCTGTCCTCTGGATGCTTCCAGACTGTTGATGGGATGTGACAGGCTGTCCTCATGCTCAGACAGCCATCCTTTCAAACCAGGATGGACTGGGTCCCTAGGAATCTTTGAGACAAAAAACCTCAGAGACACACAGAGCCCCACCTGCTGCCACCCAGTGCAGTGCTGGAGGAGGAAGAGACCAGAGACCTGCCTGCAGCAGTAGACACTCAGAGGCCCACCTGCTGCCACATCCCATGTCTCTGAGTCTCTCATTTTTCTGAAGCTTGTTTATCAGCCATTACTTCTATGATTCTTGCATTAATGTATTGCCTGAAACCCTTGCTGAGCCCAAGGTCACAGTTTCATCCTAGGAATCTAGAACTTTTACGAGCTTAGATTCTATATTTAGATGTATGGTCTCTTTGAGTTAACTGTCATGTACTGTTGAAGGATATTTGATCACACTGTGACTTTTTTTTTATTTACATGAAATTATGTTTGGAAGATGGGAAAATAGAATGTTGAAAGAAAGGGTGAGGGAAGGAGGGAAAAAGTGGGTGTCCAGGAAGAGACAGAAAGATAGAAAAGGTTACCTTTCCTAGTGAGGGCTCAACAGAAAACCCTGAGCAGTGATGGGTGACTGGTAAGTGGTACACAGAGAGCGTGGCCAGGCTGGGAAAAGTCACATCACAGCCCGAGCGAGGGACAATACCAAGCTTTCTCACAATGCTCAGGCCAGACACAACTTCAGTTATTTATTTCTGAAATTTCCTACTTACTGTTTTCACGCTGCGGCAGAGGGTGGATAAAGTGGCTACTGTATTTCAGAAACAGAAAGTTTCTGAAGAAGCTTGTTTGCTTTAAGTAACCAGCTAACTAGTAAAGTGTGCTGGTTCGTTTCATACGGTTAAAACAAAGCAGTGTTTGTATCTGTCGGAACATAGTCCAGGAAAGGAGGTGTGTGAGAATTTTGAGGGCATGTAACTCTAACAGACGAAGGCAAGAGTCTCAGCTCCTTCAAAGCCATGGAACTGCTCTCAGGTCATGATTTCCTGCTCCTCCCTGGTGGCACGGAGGAGAGTGAGCTTACTTCAGATGATTCGTTACCCTAGGTATTGTTATTCATTTATATGCCTCTATGCAAAAGCATGTCTCTGCCACCTGAGGCTTGCCTTTGTGACTGGACACTCCTGTGACTCTCCTCACCTTCAATGTATAAGTCATCTGTTGCTCTGAATAAAGTTGGCAATCGCATGAGACTTCAGTCTGCCTCATTTACCGGCTCCGTTCTCCCAGGTCACAGTGCCTCACGAACAATCAACAGTATCAGCTTTGAGCAGGGTGCTGTTGCCTCCCAGGACACAGACATAGCATGAGCTAACTTACATGAGGCGGGACTACAGTAGCCAATAGAGCCCTGATACACAAGGCTGGGTGCTTTGTATTGCCTTAGTTCAAGTGGTATTTTGTCAGGGATGGTGGCCTGGTCATTTTAATGTCATTTAAGAGGCAGAGGCAGGCAGATCTTTATGAGTTCAGGGTCAGCATGGTTCATACATGAGTTCTAGGCCAGCCAAGGCTACATAGTGAGATAACAAAATAAAAGAGATAACAATAATAATAATTTTTGAAAGGGAAAGTAAAAAAAAAGTAAAGATATCACAAAGGTGACAAAAATTAGGCAGGCCATAAGGACAGACAGACAGACAGACAAAGACAACAAACCTAAATACAGCCCCCAAATGGAACCACACATCTATAGGCAATGGGCTGAATGTGTGTGTGTCTGTCTGTCTGTCTGTCTATGTCTCTCAATGTGTGTGCATATATCTCTTTCTCTTTCTGTCTATCTCTATGTGTGTCTCTGTGTCTCAGTCTCTTTGTCTCTTGCTCTATGTCTCTCTCTCTCACTCTCTCTCTCTGTGTGTGTGTGTGTGTGTGTGTGTGTGTGTGTATGTGTGTGTGTGTGTGTGTGTGTGTGTGTGTTGCCAGTGCCCGAAAGAGCATATATGAAGGCCAGCTCTGTTCACCTTATTACCTTATTTCTGAGACAGGGTTTTCCACTCTCGTTTTTTTCCCTTGTTCCAGTCAACCCCACTCGCTCCACTCGACCCCGCTCGCTCCAGCCATCTCCGCTTGCTCCAGCCGTCCCCGTTCGGCTCCGCTCTCTCTGGACAGCCCCGCTCGCTCCAGTTGATCTCTCCAGGATTCGTTTCTTATTATTCTTCATAAGTACGCTGTAGCTGACTTCAGACGCACCAGAGGAGGGCGTCAGATCTCATTACGGGTGGTTGTAAGTCACCATGTGGTTGCTGGGATTTGAACTCATCACTTTCCGAAGAGCAGTCGGGTGCTCTTACCCGCTGAGCCATCTCACCAGCCCAATCTGGAACTTTCTATTTTAGCTAAGCTGGCTGGTCAGCAAGCCCCCAGGCTGCACCTGTCTATACTTCTCTTAATAGGTCATTGATTTTTTTTATATAAATTTGGAGGAAAAAAAAGATTGCTTGAATAAAGGTGTATATATACACAAAAAGATAGACTTTAAGCTATATTATACACTGTACATTATTTTTAAAACAAAGCCTCAGTCATTTGATACTACCAAATGAAAACTCAGGAGCCAGATACTTCGGTGATAGCCTACTTGATCAGGTAGGCAGAGAAACCACCTAGCTAACCTTCTTCCTCAACCGACATCTCAGGAGGAAATGCTCCTTCTCCACACTGTCTTTAAAACCCTTCGCACTGGATGCCCCTCCGGTATACTTCCTAGGCATCTCTCTATCCTTCTAACTTCCTCTCACTCTCTATGGTTTTCCCCCCATGTTCAATTCCTGACAACTGGTGGCTTGCTGGTTATTAAATACAGTCTTGTCCTATGGTTGACTTTATTTAATAAACAGAAATCTCTTGGATGAAAGGTGTCAGCTAGAGCTGAGGCACACCACAAGTAGAAACAGGGTTTCCCAGTATGCAATCTCAGGGTTCACAATGTAATCAAATATCCTGCAACAATACAAGCCAATTACCTCAAAGAGACCATACATCTAAATGTAAAATCTAAACTCATAAAAGTTCTAGATTCCTAAGATGAAACTGTGACCTTGGACTCAGCGAGGGTTTCAGGCAATATATTAATGCATGAGTCATAGAAGAAATAGCCGATAAACAAGCTTCAGAAAAATGAGAAACTCGGAGACACACCGAGCCCCACCTGCTACCATGCAGTGCAGGGCTGGAAGTGGAAGATACCAGAGCCCCACCTGCCGCCACATCCCATGGGTACGGGAGGGGGAAGACATTCATAGATCTGCCTGCCACCATGCCTTCCGGGTAGGCTATAGATACCTAGAGGCCAACTTGCCACCACGCCACACTGCATGGGCGGAGTTCACCCAGAGGCCTGCCAACCACAGGGACCACCTGCAGTGAGAGCCACTACAGTGTACAAATGTGTGGTGGACAGATGGGACAGAAAGAGAAGCCAAACGGTTTGAGCATCATGAAGAAAAATGGAACCAGAGGTGGGAGAAATGAGAGGAATAGCCTGGTGTGAGTAACCAGTTCTGCCACCTGAGGCCATGGTGAAGTCCCTGTCGTCCCACCACTAGGGTCCATGTCTGGGCCCATGGCTATGCAGTACCAAGGGTCAGTGTAGCTGTCTGGGGCTCATATTACCCCAAGAGACCATGGGGATGCTCCTGGTCTGAGCAGCTGCCTGTGTGCACATGGATGAGGACAACTTGCCTTGCCTCTCACTGGAGACCACCCTCCATCCTGTTAAATATTAAAAATGGAACCAGCACATTCCTGTCCTTGTGCCAGCAACTCTCTGTCCTGGCAGCCTGGCCAGCCATGTACTGGCGGTCAATGGCCAACTTGTTTTTTTCTCTTGGAGACTCTCTGGCCTGGAGCTCCCAAAATGTCTCCACCCAGCTCACTACGTTCCCAATCACAGGTTGCTACCATGCCAAACCCGTGCTTCAAATCCCCCACGGCCTTTGTGGCACACCTGGGCAAATCCATGCTTTGCCACCATACCTTTCTCCTTTGAACCCAGAACGCAACACAAACTTAGTTCAGAAACAATGATAACTCAATTGCTGAGTGCAACAACTAAAATCCTAAATTATAAGCCTTATTAAATCTAAATCCACTGGTGGCGAATACTGATGGATCCGCCATTGAAACTGAGATACACTAGTAATTATACCTTCTCATGCTATCCCCATCCAAGTTCAAAAAGGACCTAACTCTCTCCTGCTTCCTCTCTTCCTCCATCCCACCTGGAAGTCCTTCCTACTCGCCCAGTGATTGGCTCTTTTATTCATTAGGGGATTGGTTCACAAGAACAGCACCAGGCCCACCCACAGCACCATCCTACCCCTCAATGGTGGCAGCACTAGGGAGAGCAGGTCCTGTTCAGCACAATGGAGCTGGTCCCGGTGGCAGGGGCACAGGTGAGTCACCCCTAAAGGTTTGAGTGTAGGAGAGCTGACCCTGCCATTTATCTGCTGTGGGGTGGTAGAGGGCCCTCCCCACCCTCCTTGCCCCTCATCACCTCTGGCAGTCAGGAAAGCTGGCCCTGGCGTCATGAGAGCAGGAGAACTGGTTCTGCCCCTCGAAGGCTGCAGTACTTGGGAAAGCAGGCCCTGTTCCTCACCTGCAAAGCACACCTGCCCTGATGGGGAAGGCTCAGATGAGCCAGCCTCAAGGTTGTGAGAGCCGGATAGCTGCAGCATTCGAGAGAGTGTACCCAAGCCTTGACTGGGCAGCACAATGAAGCTAGATCATGGGTATGGGTGCTGGTGAGCCAGCCCTGAGGGCAAAAGAACAAGAGAGCTGACCCTTCCTCCTGCCAATGGCAGCATTGGGTGACCAAGCTGGAGCAGTTCTGGAGAGCCCACTCTGGTGGTTAGGATAAGGGAGAGGCAATGGGCTGACCAGCTCAGCTACCACCCAGGCTCAGAGCCAGGGATTTGAGTCGGCCCACCCCAAAGTCTACATCATCCATGAACTGTTGAGGCACATGAAAGGACCAGTCCTACAGATCCAAAGCTGCAGGATCTCCATGACACAGGGAGACAACAGGATAACTGGGACGAGGCCTGGTGAGGATCCAGTATTGATGGTGTCACAGAAGCCAGAGACCTCGAACCAGACCAATGACTCATTGCAATGAACATTTACAAGTGAATATTTGTGGGCTTCTGTGAAATGTCTGCTATGCTGTTTTAGTGTGTGTGTGTGTGTGTGTGTGTGTGTGTGTGTGTGTTATTTTGGGGGAGAGGTTGCAAGGGCACAGAGTGGGTATGAGTGGACAGGGAGATAAACAGAATTGGGGTGCATGATGTGAAACTCACCAAGACTCAGCAAAACATTTTTAAAATTGAGAAACTGCTCCACAGTCAACATTGTTAAGAGGATTAAAAGACAAGACACAGAAGCTGGGTGTGGTGGCGCACGCCTTTAATCCCAGCACTCCGGAGGCAGAGGCAGGCGGATTTCTGAGTTCAAGGCCAGCCTGGTCTACAAAGTGAGTTCCAGGACAGCCAGGGCTATACAGAGAAACCCTGTCTCGAAAAACAAACAAACAAACAAAAAGGACAAGACACAGAAATGGAAGAGAAATACTTTAAAAATCATCTATCTGATAGGATATTTGGTTCCAGAAGAAAAAAGATCACTTATGAGATTGTACACACTATTTATTATAAACCCATTCTAGTGAAGCTGTTTTAAAATGGATGTTGTAGCTCTGTCCGGATGTTAGAAAACCCAGTACTATTGTCATCATAAAGTTTGAAACCCATAGGTAATGCATGGGGGCTGCACAACAAATAAAATTTCTCTCACCAGATAGCTACACAAGCAGCAAGGTGTACAAAAAGGCCATAGGAGGAAGAGTCTGAAGACAGGTCAACAGAGAGCCAAGCGCCAGAACCCAGGAGATGCAGAAGCTGAGACGATAGCATTGCTGTCTCCAAGAAAATGCAAGGATTATCACGAGGACTGGGCTTTTGCTAGGCAGTAAGTCTACGATCAGTGCCTTCATTTTAGACTTTAGGAAGTAAGATGTGCATAGTTTTTAAAGCACAAATGTCCCGAATATCATTTAAAAACAAACAAACAAACAAACAGCCACAGGATGGGAAAACAAGCCAGGCAACAATGAGACATCAGAAGTCTCTGCTGACCCAGGGACAGATAACCTATAGGTCCAATACCAAGATGAAGTAACCTACTTTAAAAGAGAGAGAGTAGAGGGGCTGATGGTGGCAAAGTGTCTCCCCATTCCACTTCAGCCTGATTGGAGCTTTTCACTTAGCAAGAGAAACGCTCTCACACTGCAGTATAGTTTGTCCCTCAATAAAGTCTCCAGTCCGCTGTTGAATTGCAATGCATTAGGCTGCCCTGCCAGAACAGCAGGTAAAACTTTCATCTGAAAGTTGAAACAGGAGCTGGGGGCAGCTCTCGTGGTAAATCGTTTGCACCCTAAGCATGAGAACCTGAGTTGTACCCCTGGAATCCATCCGTGCAAAAGGCTAGGTGTGGAGACTGCCCTGGTAATCTCAGCACTGGGAAGGCAGAGACAGGTGGATCCCTGGGGTTCTCTGGCCAATCCGATGTGTGTAATCAGCAAGCTCCAGGTCCCAGCAAAACAGAGTGGGCATCTCCTGAGGAACAACACTGAGATTATCTCTGACCTCCACAGAAGCATGCATATACGTGTATCTGTGTATCTACACATCAGCAGGCATGCACACACATGTAAAAATGGAATCCAAGATGGTGGATGACACTCAGCAGAGGGTGAGTCTCCAAAGAATAATCTGGGGGAAGATGAAAAATAAATTATCAGAAAAATAATGGACACCCCAAAGAGCCAGAGAAACGCTCTTGCCCAGGTCAGCAGCAGCAATAGAAGACTGAGAAGCCAAAAAATCCCTCCCTGCTAGCATTGGGTGCCTGGCAGTGGCCACGGACAAAGCATACTAAATAACTTCTAAGGCAGCTGGAGACATTTAGTAAACCATGCTCTGGAGAAACTCAGACCAAGTGCGTAACTTTAAACTTTTTTCAAAACCTATTTTTAATGATGGTTCTTAAATGCCTAAACCTCCCTTATAGCCCACCACCCACCACAGGTAGTGGGAAAGAGAGGAAAAGGAGTGTAAGGGTGGGGGTGGGAGAGTGGACCTGTTTATAAAGGTTCTTTGGAAAAACTCCCATCTGTGTTCTCTGGAAATGGGCAGTTCAGTTCACAGGTTAGCAGCCAGTGGCAGCTCGATCCACTCGCAAACACTTCACAGATACACCAGCAGACCAGTTTGGTAGAGTCAGTCGGGTTAGCAACAGTGGTGACATGACAGCCAGGCCTTAGCCTCAGCTCAAGTCAGTGGAGGGACCAGGAGGAATGTCAGGAAACATTCTCAGCTGTGCTTCTCTCAGGGAAGCAAAGATCATCGAAGACTTGAGGCCCTCAAGCATTACAGGGCTAGTTCTATAAGCACGCCTAGCTCAGCCTCTGTCACTGCCTGTCAAGTACTTTTTATACTCCCTCCTAAAATCATGTGTCTTCCATGAGTCTTACCTCAGCATGTGCACTTGTCTCAGCTGACATCATTCTGCCAATCAGCCGGAGTCTGCAGCACACCACCACGAGTTTATTTTTTGATGCATTTCTCTCTATGGAGTCCTGACAAATGTAGCTCAACTACACAGTGTGAGGCGGACCAATTATGTGTGCTGTTAGCAAAGAATCTTTCATCATGTGTCCGTTCCTTCACGTGTTTGCTTTAGCAGAACATCCTCTCTTCTATGTCTGCTTCAGCCAAATATTCCTTTACGAGTCTGCCTCAGCCTTTCATCTGTGTCCACTTCAGCTAAAAGTTCCTTCATGTGTTTGCCCCTGCATAACACCATCCAAACGACTTTCCAAAGAACCCTTAAGATTCCACTTCAAAGTAGGAACAGAGTAAACTCTGAAACCCTGGCAAACAAAACACTGGTCAAGACTGCGGAAAACCTAAGTCACATGGAACTTTCACAGCAGTTCCAATCAGCATGCAGGACACTAGTGAGAGCTGCACAGGGTGGGGCCAGCATTGACATCCAGCTCCCAGGAGGAATTTGCAGAGAAGTGAACACATCTGAGTCTCCGCCTGTAAAGCTCTGCCAGGGACTGGAGAATGGTACTCTGTGATCCAAAAGCCACCTCACGACAGAGGCTGCTGGACTCCAGACACAGCCACAGTCAGGCCCTCTCAGATTTCTCTCTCCATCTGACCCATCTGAATTCAATACCCAAGGCCAAATTGGCCCCAATCTGTTCTTTGATTTTTATTATTTTGCTGTTCTTTCCTCCACATTTTTTCTTAATCTTTTCCTCTCACTTTTCCCTCAAAAAAATAAAGAATAAAAAAAAAAAAACAGTCTGACTAGGTTCTCAGGGTCCCTGTGTTCTGGTCTTTCAAAGATGTTCCACATTATCTGATAGCCTCTGTCTGTATGTCTCTGTGTCTCTGTGTCCCTCTGTCTCTCTTTCTGACCTTTAGCTGGAATTCCCTCACTCCCATTTTTTATCTTACAGTTCCACCTCCTATCCACACCTCCTCCTCTACTCTCTCTCTCTCTCTCTCTCTCCCCCCCCCCGCCATCCCAATACTAATCGCTAGTCTCACTGTGTTTATTTCTATTTTCTTTTTCTTACCATTTATACCCACAATAACAAGTACATTAGTATGTATAATGCTATCAATTTCCTTTCCTCTCTAAAATGATTGACACTTTGCAGAGCATTTTTGTATAGTTGGCTATTATTCTGTTTCAAAGTGGATTTATCCCCGGAGAGTGACTGTTGTAACAGAGAAAGTTAGGTGGTAGAACTGAATCTTCTGATACTGGTCTTATAGAGGAAAATAACACCCCAATCCTACTATGGCCTACTTCCTACAAAACATCACAAATACTTTGAACTGAAAGAAGAAAGGTAATCTAAATAATTTTTTAAAATTCATACAGTGGTCTAACTCCTGACACACAAATCCTAATGCAAAAACCACAATCAACATGGAAAACAAAGACAGCATATCCCCTCTAAGATCTACCGAAGTCAGAGTAAATGCCCCCAATGGGAGTGATTTAGATGTAATTCCAGACAAAGAGTTCAGAAGACAGATGGAAAACTAAGTTCAAAAACATGAAAGAAAGAGTTCCTGAGTTAATCTAAAAAGGAAACAGAGGAATGAAATAAGGAAGTCAATGCGGGATATAAAAATGGAGTTCTAGAAAGAGATAGAAATATTGAAAAACCCAAAGTGAAACTATACTGAGCATGGAATTTTCAATAAGTCAAATAAAAGAAGGTCAGAGGAAGCCCCACCAATCAGGGCATCATAGGAAGGAAGGGCCTGAAGATAAGGTGGAGAAACTGGAATATTTAGTCTGGGGCAATAAACTCAAAGATACACAGGAATACAATATGCAAGATCTGGGACATAAGACCAATCCATGAATCACAGACATGGAAAGAGAACCCTATGCAAAAAGTATAGAAATTATTTTCAATACAACTATAGAAGAAATTTCCTGAATCTAGGGAAAGTCTCATCCTTGTATTAAGATACATATCGAATACCAAATAGGCAGGATCAGAAAAAAAATCACACATCATATTATATTATGCATACAGAGCAAAAAAAAAAGTGTTTTAAGAGCTACATTAGAGAAACATTAACTCACACATAGAGGTAATCCCAGCGGATTACCTCTATGTTGGTCCTCTCAATACAAACTTTAAAAGCCGTGTAGGTAATGAAAGATGTATTTCAAGTCCAGACCACGATGGCCAACCCAAGATACAATACCCAGCAAAGCATCACAATTGACAGAAAAATAAAAATATCCCATGTTAAGAGACTAAAGAAGTGTCTGGCCACTAAGCTAGTTCTCCATGGAAAAATGGCAGGAAATTTTCAAGTCAAAGAGAATAAAAAACATATTTAAGAGGGTACATGAAAGTATAAAAAAGATGCTAAAATTATAAAATGAAAGAGGATTAGGGGACCAAAAGCTAAACACTACAAAATCAGCAAATTGGTAGGAATTAACATACACCTTCCCATGCTGTCTTTGAATAGTCTCAATTCCCCCAGTTAAAAGACACAGACTAGAAAAATGGATTTTAAGTCAGGATCCATCCATTACCTGCCTTCAAGAAACCTACCTTGCCTTCAAAGACAAATAACATCTTGGGAAGAAAGGATGGAAAAAAGCAACCCAGGACCTAATATCTGACCACATAGATGTCAATCTGATACTAGTAAGAAGAGAGAAAGAAGGTGTACTGGCTAGTTTTGTGTCAACTTGACACAGGCTGGAGTTATCACAGAGAAAGGAGCTTCAGTTTGGGAAATTTCTCCACGAGATCCAGCTGTAAGGCATTTTCTCAATTAGTGATCAAGGGGGGAGGTCCCCTTGTGGGTGGGACCATCTCTGGGCTGATAGTCTTGGTTCTATAAGAGAGCAGGCTGAGCAAGCCAGGGGAAGCAAGCCAGTAAAGAAACATCCCTCCATGGCTTCTGCATCAGCTCCTGCTTTTTTTTTCTGCTTGAGTTCCAGTCCCGACTTCCTTTAGTGATGAACAGCAATGTGGAAATGTAAGCTGAATAACCCCTTTCCTTCCCAATTTGCTTCTTGGTCATGATGTTTGTGCAGGAATAGAAACCCTGACTAAGACAGAAGGTCACTTCATACCATTTAAAGGGAAGACCCAGGAAGAGGGAATCACAGTTCTAAACATATCCACATCAAACTCAGTTCACTCAAACTCATAAAGCTATGCTGTAAAATATAAAGCCACAGGTTAAAAGCCCAGCACAAAAGCAGTATGTGACATTAATACTCTACTCTCACCAACGGACAGAACAGCCTGACAAGAACTAAACAGAGAAACGTTGGTTTTAAATGGATCAAATGGACTTAACAGACTTCTATAGAACACTTTGTTCAAATGCCACAGAACATACATTCTTCTCAGCAGCACACCAAACATTCTCTAAAACCGATCACATCTTAGGACACAAAGCAAGTCCCAACAAATACAGAAAAATTGAAGTAACTACTTGCATTCAATCTGACCATGACAGAATAAAGCTAGAAATGAACTGTAGTTAGAAACCACAGACACTATGCTAACTCGAGACAAATAACATGCTTTTTGGTACACACCGTTAATCCTGCTAAGCACCTGGAAAGCAGAGGCAGGTGAATCTATTGGAGTTCAAGGCCAGCCTAGCCTACATAGGGAGTCCCAGCCAAGACAAGGCTATACAGTGCAAACAGGTCTCAAACAAACCACCACAGAAACAAAAAATTCAAGGACAAAACAAATATAATCCAAACCAAAAAGAATCAATAAAAACATCCCTAATAAAGAAGTTTATGACTTTAAGGGCTTATATTTAAAAAAAACGAGAGTGGATAAAAGTGGATAAGAGTGTAGCCTGGAGGGATGCAGAGATGAATCAGTGGCGAAGAGCAAGTATTGAGAGGACCCAAGTTCCATTCCCAGGACCCATATGGGATGGTTCACAGCTGCCTAGAACTCCAGGTCTAGGAGATTCAACACTCTCTTCTGGCCTCTGTGCACACCTCATTCCACTTCCTACACACACACACACACACACACACACACACACACACACACACTCACACTCACACACATACTCACACACACACACACACACATACATAATTTAAAATAAAAGTAAAATCATAACAAAACAGAACATAGTTCACAAATAAATAATTTAGTGATGCACCTTAAGTTTTAGAGAACAAACCCCAAAGCAGCAGATACAATGAAATATTTAAAATCAGGGAAGAAATTATTGAAATCAAATCAAACAAATAAAAATACAAGAAATAGTACAATGAATCAATAAAACAAAGAGTTGGATCTTTGAAAAGATAAACCAGATGGACAAACCCTTAGCCAAGCTAACACATACACACACACATACACACACACACACACACACACACACACACACACACACACACACAAGGGAAGAAGAACCCAAAATAATAAAACTAGAGATGAAAAGGGTAAAGCCATTTCCTGCCAAGCCCTAAAACCTTCCGTCAAACCCAGAATCCACATGGTAGGAGAGAAACATCTCTGCAAGTTTTCCTCTAACCCCCACATAGATCAGTCACATCCATGCTTTTGTGTCCCCCTCCCGTCTCTCTGTGTCTCTGTCTCTCTGTCTTTCTGTTTCTGTCTGTCTCTCTCTCTCTCTCACAGACACACTCACAAGTGAATAAATACAGAAATATTAAAATGTATATTCCAGCAAAGTAGAAATTTTAAAAGAAATTGCTATGTGGATACAAATAGCCTCCTGAAGTTAAAGCAAGGTGAGAGGAATAAACGGATCTGCATTGAGTGATGAGATTGAAGCAGTAACTAAAAGTCTTCCAATTAAAAAAAAAAAAAAAAGTCCAGCTCGAAATGGACTCACTGAAGCTTTCTGGGAGGGCTTTACAGCGTGAAGTGTTGCCTTGATATCAAAGCCAGACAACAACCGTTAATCCCACTGGTCAAGAATAAGACAACTATCACAATTTAAAGCCAACTTTGAAGCAAGTTTTAATTAAATACTGGCCAGAAGGACGGACTCTGCCAGTTCCTTCACTGGGTTCCCAGAAAATAGCCACTATTCACATTTTGCAGGGGCTTTAAAAGGCAAAACAATGAGGTCACCATATTTCCAGTCAGGTTCAATCAGGTGCAAGCATATATCCTGACATACTTGCTGCCTCTATACCTCCTGCTTACATCCAATCAGGTTCAAGCAATATCCTGACGTATTTTCTACCCACAAATTTCCCTCCCACATGTGATTAAACACATTGGGTGCAGATGGGTCAAAGAAACATCGACAAACAAGAACTTATTCTTAATGGCAAACAGAACTCTTAACTTACAAGATATGCTTCCTGTTTTGGTCTCCCACTAACTTGGAAGGTGTGTGGTTATTGTTCCTGTTTGGGTTTCACAGCACAACACAACAACAACAAAAGATAATTAGAGACCCATCTTCCTGATGAGCATAGTTATGAAAGTTCTCAATAAATACATGCAACCCAAATTCCAGAACTAATCCAAAAGATCATTTCTAAGATCAAGTTGGCTTCATTCCAGACGTGTAGGGCTGGTTCGACATAAGCAAATCAATAAATATAATCCATCACATGAATTGCTGCAAGGACGGAAGTCACATGATTGCGTCAATAAATGCAGAAAAGGCTTTTTGACAATATCCAGCACCTTTTGTAATAAAAAGCATGAAGGGAAAAGGAAGGGCAGTGCTTCAGTGTAGTAAAGGCTGCTCACAGTTAACCTATAGCCAATGTCATATGCACAAGCGCAAACGTCTGGTCCTCCACGTGGTCTTTTCGCCGTAGACAACAGGAGGCTTTGTTCCTAGATCACATGGTTGTTGAAGGGTTTAACTGGCAGTCCTTGCCCTCCCCTCTTCCCTCTCCCTTTTGAAACTGTTAAATTCCTTTATTTAGGCACCTCCACATTCCTAAAGTTGGCTGGCCTGCAAAGGTCCATTTCCTTATTTTTGCCACTTCCTTAAGCCTGACTCTTTCCTGAGGCTAATCACCTAGGTCCAGCAGTCAAAATTCCCTATTTGGCTACACTGACTAATGTGTTCCATCAGAGCCTACCAACTCAACCTAGCTCATCCTAAAATGGACCTCTCCCTTTTTCCTCTTTAAAAAAAAAAAATCACTCCTGCAAAGCCATCTGCTGATGTTTCTGCCCAATTCAGATTCAGACATCTTGATTCTGATTAATGAAAGATCTCTTTGTGTTGGAAACTGGTGTTTGGATGTGGTCTGTGTCCAGAAGAGCACACCCTGTAGTGCATGGGTCCTTTCAGTTGTTTCGATAATAAGCAACCTAAAGCAGGCTATCTACAGTAAGGTTTGTTTACTTCCAAGCTTTGACGCTATGAATTCCAACAATATGACACAGACTTTATTGGGGTCCCCATTAGCTGCCAGACGCCTGGAGATGATCATAACAGGAAACTGCTGTAGTGTGGAGGGAAGTGATCACATCTCTTCAGTGTCCCGCCATTCTGAGAGAGCACGGGAATCACCCATGGGCCCTCCACTGCACTGAGAACCTATCCTCAGTGCAAGAAAGAACCTTTGAGGGACTAGCTTAAGCCACCTCTACACCCGAGCAGTTTCCAGCCTGATAAAATTATGTTGGTAAGTGTAAAAAAAGACAAATTCACTTTGGTTTGAAAAGACAGTGTTTATAGTATTCCAAAGATCATAGACTTTACAATTGTTTTGATGTGTGATTTAAAAAGTTGCATGCCAGCCACTGTACATAAGGGAGGTCAGAAGATAGCTCTCCGACTGGTTCTCTCCTGCCACCTTGTGGGATCCAGGTGGAAGTCAGGTCACCAGGCAGGTGACCTACCTGATCAAACGCGTGGCTAGCCTTAACCTGGTGGTTTTATGCATACCTATGCAATTTAGAGGCTGCTGTTCCAAACTATATTTTTGCTTCTGGCTTTCTGGAGGGATTGCCTTACCTGTCTCTGTGGCACCGCAGAACAGACACTCTCAGAGCCTCCGGGAGCCTTAGCCAAAGACCCTGAGCTGTGTGTCTTACTCCTGTGCTTCCCTTTCTGGGATCCCCTAATGGAGGAGCCTGGCCTCCTCTCTGGCATTTCTTCTTTCAAGGGGTGTAACCCCAGGTCCCAGAGTGTGACATTCTCGTTTTCTTTCCAGTGGATCCAGGATCCCCAATGCCTTAAACAACTGCTTTTCCTGGTGTGTTCTGGTACTGTACCATTAGCATCAGACAGACATTTGCAGAGAAGATATGTTCCATATCCATCACTGAGATGAACTGGAAACTGATATGAAATTCTTGAAGTACCGAGAGCTTTTGTAAAGAGGAAATTTCTTTTCAGGTTTCACCACTAGGCACGGCTAGATTATTTGGGCTGTGGTAAAGTAAATGACCTACTTGGCTTTGCCATAAATTAAGCGAGCATCGATAGCACATTTTTACTGAACTGACACCCTGAAGTGCTCCTGGAGGATCAACCACAATCACTGCTAATCAAGCATTTAAAATCAAGTTTCAAGAGATAGTATGTAATTTAGAGCCCGTTGGCAGATACTACGTGAAGCGATGTTTCCACATTCTTGCCCTTGTCAGAAAACTTTTGACTTAATCAGTATGGGTGCTGGGTCTTTTCCATTGGCATTTGTGTACTTCATACTTATGTAATTAGAATCTTTTCAAGTTCCAGTAACAGAAGCTTCCACCCAAGTTGGCTGTAAAAATAAGGAATTTGTGTAGGCCAAATGGCTCAGTAGGTAAAGGCTTTTTCCGAAAAGTCTGTGTGCCCCACACGGTAGACTTCTACAAACACATCCTTTGGCACTAGTATGCAGACACACACAAGTGTGCACACTTACATGCACACAATCAAAAAGCTCAAAAAAAGAATCTTAACTGGCTTGTATAAATTGTAGTTTAATGCTGACTGTGATAGCTGAGGCAGGGCAACCGTAAGGTTTTTAATTATGTTTTTATTCTTCAGAATACAATATTAAATGTGATTATATCCACCACCCCCACCCCATTTCCTCCCTCAATCTTCCAAATGTCTTACCCAACATATCCTCCTCCCATGTTCTTCAGGTCCTTTATTTATATAACCCAGTAAGCTCAGTCAGTATTG
Organism: Mus minutoides; assembly: GCA_902729485.2. Lineage (NCBI taxonomy): Eukaryota > Metazoa > Chordata > Mammalia > Rodentia > Muridae > Mus > Mus minutoides. Next base: position 327,519 of record LR749512.1, on the reverse strand, counting down.
CCCATACAAGGATTGGTGCGGGGCGTCCACTGGGCATGGGAATCCTACCAGTAGCCACTCCCTCAAAGAATAATGGTTTTCTTCCCTCAGAAATTATCTACAGCTAATAGCATCTATGTAAAGGGTGAGGGCTGCTGAAATTTGGGCTGGTTTGATCTTTCTTTGAGGCCCACTTGAACCTAATAAAAAAAATTTCAGGCCAAATGAGCTGCATAGTGTAACCCTGTTGCAAAATAACCTTTTGGGGGCAATTTTAAATTTTATTTTATTATTGTTTGTTTTGCTTTTATGTATGTCTGTGTACCACAGGCATATCTCAATATGTCAGACTCCAGAAGGGGGCATTGACTCCCCAGGAGCTGGAGGTACAGATGGTTGTGAGCCACCATATGGGTACCAGGAATCAAACCTGGGTCCCATGAAAGAGCAGCTAGTTCTTTTAAGCACCAACATATCACTCAAGACCCTCAAAACAATTTTTTATTAGATATTTTCTTTATTTACATTTCAAATGCTATCCCGAAAGTTCCCTATACGCCCCCACCCTGCTCTCCTACCCACCCACTCCCACTTCTTGGCCCTGGCATTCCCCTGTACTGGGGCATATAAAGTTTGCAAGACCAAGGGGCCTTTCTTCCCAATGATGGCTGACTAGGCCATCTTCTGCTACATATGCAGCTAGAGACATGAGCTCTAGGGGTACTAGTTAGTTCATATTGTTGTTCCACCTATAGGGTTGCAGATCCCTTGAGCTCCTTGGGTACTTTCTCTAGCTCCTCCATTGGGGGCCCTGTGTTTCATCCTATAGATGACTGTGAGCATCCACTTCTGTATTTGGCAGGCACTGGCATAGCCTCATTCTAGTAGTTCAAAACAAATACTTCAAAAATTAATAATCTAGTGTTTTAAAATGACTCTGAAAACTGCAGTTATGAAGGGAAGGAGTTGGAGCTGCCAGTAAACCCTACGAATTAAAATGCTGAACAGCTGGAAAATCCACAAACACAAACACAAATGTGAATAACTATGTATATGTCTATGTATATGAAGTCAGGGCTTCATTCCTGCACAAACATCATGACCAAGAAGCAAGTTGGGGAGGAAAGGGTTTATTCAGCTTACACTTTCACATTGCTCTTGATCACCAAAGGATGTCAGGACTGGAACTCAAGCAGGTCAGGAAGCAGGAGCTGATGCAGAGGCCATGGAGGGATGTTACTTAATGGTTTGCTTTCCCTGGCTTGCTCAGCCTGCTTTCTTATAGAATCCAAGACTACCAGCCCAGAGATGGTCCCACCCACAATGGGCCCTCCCACCCTTGATCACTAATTGAGAAAATGCCTTACAGCTGAATCTCATGGAGAAATTTCCCAAATTGAAGCTCCTTTCTCTGTGATAACTCCAGCCTGTGTCAAGTTAACACATAAAACCAGCCAGTACGCCAAGACAAGCTTCCTCCAGAATCCAGGAGCCTTATTGCAATGGGCTCTGAGAAAAGCAATTTAGCTGAAGCACAAGACAATGGCTTCCAAATAGCAATTATGTCTCTGCATAAGGGTCTCAAAGAGGATATGAATAAATCCCTTAGTGAAGTCTGAAAAAAAAAACAAAACAAACAAACAAAAAAAACCACAAAAAAACCCCCACAGTTGAATATAATAGTGAAAACAATTCAAGACATGAAAGTAAAACCTAACAAAGGTCACTAAAGACCCAACCTGGAATAAAACTGGAAATAAAAAGCTTAGGATGTCAAACAAAACCTTGAGAAGTAAGCCTCACCAACAGATTATGACACATATAAGAGCAAATCTCAATATTGAAGACAAGATAGAAATAGTCCAGTCAAAGAAAAAAGTATGCACTATGCCTATCAAGGTACAAGAAGCATACAGAACACAAATAAACTGGAACATAATCATCAGAACAGCAAATGTACAGAACAAAGAGAGAATAGTAAAAGCTGCAAAGAAAATAAGCCAAGCTGCATATTAAATAACCCCTGACTTTTCAATGGAGACTCTGAAAGAGAGAAGCAGGTGGATAATAGGGAGGAGGGGTGGATCTGAGAGGAGTGGTGGGAAGGGGAAAGAATATGATCAAAATGTATTGTATGAGAAAATCATAAAATTTCAAAGGAAGTAAATATTAAGTGTTCAAACTATACATATCCAGGTAGCTAGCTGAGGTGATAGATATGCTAGTTAGCTTGGTTGCAGCACTCACTTCACAGTATATACATATGTCAAAACATCATGTTGTACACCTTGAATAATTAATTTTATCATCCATGCAGTTATATACATTGCTAATGCTATTACAAATGGCAGGACTATTGCTAAGAAAGTTTCAAAATGTATCATTGGTACCTAAGAAAGTAGAAACTAAGAAAATGAACTAAAAATGTTTATTAAAGCCTCTAAAGTATAAAAATTATCAAATAGAAAAATAATGAGAGCGACAGCAACAAATAGAAAACAGTATCCTGTAAGGTGAACAGTGTATTTTCTACTACACTAGCCGTCATTCAGATACACAATTAACAGACTCAGAAGAAAATAACAACTCAACTACATGTTGTCTATAAGAAATCTGTTTTAAATGTTCAGACACCTTCAAAGTACAAGGAGAGTTACCAAGAAGACAGACATGCTGATGTCCACCTTCAGAACCCTGAACAGCAGTATTAACTTCAGGCAGAGTAGACTGTAAAGCAAGGAAAATTCTCATAGATAAAGAGGTCTCCAAGAACACACAATCTCTGTTGTGTGTGGCTAATAGCAGAGCACAAATGTATGAGAGGAAATATGATTTCTTAAAAGTTAGACCAAAAAGACAAATATTCTATGATAAAGAGTTCAAGTCCACACAATGGAGTACTACTCAGCTATTAGAAACAATGAATATATGAAAGTCCTAGGCAAATAGATGGATCTGGAGGGTGTCATCCTGAGTGAGGTAACCCAATCACAAAAGAACTCACATAACATGTACTCACTGGTATGTGGATACTAGCCCAGAAGCCTAGACTACCCAAGATACAACTTACTAAACACATGAATCTCAAGAAGAATGAAGTTCAAAATGTGGTCTCTTTGCCCCTTCCTAGAATTAAGAACAAAGCACNACTAGTTCCCCCGGCGCTCATGTCTCTAGCTGCATATATGGAAGAAGATGGCCTAGTTGGCCATCATTGAGAGGAGAGGCCCCTTGGTCATACAGACTCTATATCCCCCAGTACAGGGGAATGCCAGGGCCATTACGTGGGAGGGGGTGGGTAGGGGAGCAGGGCGGGGACGCGGGAGGGTAAGGGAAAATTTCTGGATATTATGAGAAATGTAAATGAAGAAAATATCTAATAAAGAGGAAAAAAAAAAGAGTTCAAGTCCAGGCAGAAAATCAGCAAACATAGTTAAACTCAATAGCATCCATCAGCTGGAGCCAACGGACACCTGTCACCCTTTATTCGACAGCAGAGTCCACATTCTTCCACAACTCACAAGGAATTGTCACCAAATTGCCACCAGAGCATGCTCTGTACCAGGGCACAGACCTGGGCAAGTTTGAAGAGAAGGGAATCAGAGCTGATGCTTTTAGATCCATGCAAGCTAGAAACCAGTGACAGAACTAATTAGTAAGCACCAAAATGCTTAGTGATTAAGCATGGCACTTCTAAATATCACAGATGGGTGAAGAAATGACAAATCTAAAAATACTCACAACTAATAAAAATGCTGCAACTAGGTTGAAATTTATGGCATTGTATGAATACATTGGGGGGGGGGACAAAATCTCTAACATTAACAGTCTGTGCTTCCAGCTTAGGGCCTGGACAAAGAAGAGCTCGTTAAACAGCAAGCCACAACAAAATAGTACCCAAAGGAGAACCGGGTTCATTCTCCGCGTGGAAAACCAGAAAACAATCAAACAGACAAGTAAATCCTAGAGCAGAAGTGAGTGGCATCACAAACAGGAGACAGAAAGAGAAAATGAAGTCAAGTTAAAGAAGATGATCAACAGCGTTAGTAGATTCTACTCAGACTCATTGAGAGGGCATGGCAGTTGTTATTAATGTCAGAAATGAGAGAGAGACGTCACTAAAGATCCCTTGAACACTAAGATTATTCCAAAAGAGGCAACCTCTCTTGTGAGAAGATCATACACACATCAAGTATATGAGGCTGTCGTTTTCTTAGGCACCCTGGGTTACATAGTAAATTCTAGGCCAACCTGGGCTTCCGTGTCAGATCCTGTCTGAAGTAAAAAAATACAATACAATACAATACAATACGATACAAAGGGGGCAGAAGGGAGGGAAGGAAGAGGTATGGAGATTTAAAACACTCACTGGCTAGCAGGTTGGGGCAGGAGCTGGACAGACAGCGCAGAGGAGTTTCAGGCATGAGCCTCTCTGTGTAACTTAGTAGGAGGTACATGACAAACCATATAACATGCACCTCACGGAACCTAATGGTGACTGCTGTAGCAGCACAGGCTTCATTGTAAAGAACTGTGGGGGAGAGGCTGGCATTGATGAGGATATCCTGCCAAGCAGAGTAGAGGCTGAAACTTTCCTTTCGGCTGAATTTTGCTCTAAGCCCAAAACTGCCCTAGAATGTAGTCTATTTGAAAAGAAGAAGTATATGGTATATATATGTAGAAAGAGTCAATTATTTAGCTATCAACAATTTTCAACATATTAACTATAAACTGACATTAAAAACAAAAATTTTATTTTTAAAGTTATTTCCCTACAGTTGAGACGTGCTCCTTTTAACACAACTGTAGCCATTTTGTATTCAGTCTCTATTTTGCTCATAAGGTGAAATTAAGTTCAGGTTCTCAGACTATGCTTTCCAGAATTAATTATCCATAGCTGACACTAAGAATTGCTACTAATAAACAAAAAGTTATGGTTGAATTGCTTAGGCTCTGTTATCCTGGTGTACTGGAATTCCATGGTTCACTAGCTGTGCCCCTCCCCTCTTACCTACTCAGGAGCAGTCAGCTTAAAGATTAGTTGATAATGCTTTGTCTAGTTAGCCAAAATGTTGTATTGCTCCCCTTCTTGCCTTTAAAATGTTTTAACCTAGATTTTCCTATAAAAAGCCTTCTGTCAGGACAGATGGGTGACACAATTGGACTTCTAAGTTCTGTTTGTGGTCCTAAACATTTGGTCTTGGGATATGTGCTCAATAAACTATCCTTGCTTAACTGAGATTGGTGTTCCTATGGTTTCTGTGGTGATTCCTGAACCCCAACACTTATATTAAATATTTCAGAAAAATGTAAGAATGAGCAAACATAGACAGATATGGCTAAGGAACTTATTAAGATGTAATTATTTTGCTCATTTTATTTTTAATGTTCAAAGAATCCTAATCAAGCTTTTTTAAAATTATGTAAATGTATTGGATAGTTAGCACTTTAAGAAATAATGTCGACCGCCATCATCCCTCTCTGAACGCAGGGGATAGGGCCGCCAGCCAGCGCACCTCCAAACCCCAGGACATTAGGCACACTTCGGGGTTAAAGGTGAGTGGAGCGCACCAGGGCCTTGAAATCGCAGAGGGGCCAGTGGCCAGCTGCAGCAGCGGCTGGCACAGAGGACCTCAGTCCAACCAGAGGCTGGGACCACTCCCAGCCAGCCAGGACCGCCCCGCCGCCGGACCGCCATCATCCCTCTCTGAACGCAGTGGATAGGGCCGCCAGCCAGGGCACTCTCCAAACCCCAGGACATTAGGCAAACTT
>LR749512.1:301306-319118 GCA_902729485.2 Mus minutoides | reverse complement strand
AGTGCCTGGTAAACACAGTAGTGGATGCTCACAGTTAGCTATTAGTTGGATCACAGGACTCCCAAGGTAGGAGCTGGAGAAAGTACCCAAAGAAGCGGAAGGGGTCTTCAACCCTCCAGGTGGAGGAATAACATGATCTAACCAGTTCCCCCTGCGCTCATGTCTCTAGCTGCATATGTGGAGGAAGATGGCCTAGTTGACCATCATTGGGAGGAGAGGCCCTCTGGTCATACAGACTCTATATGCCCCAGAACAGGGGAATGCCAGGGCCATTACGTGGGAGGGGGTGGGTAGGGGGGCAGGGCGGGGACGCGGGAGGGTAAGGGAAAATTTCTGGATAACATGGGAAATGTAAATGAAGAAAATATCTAATAAAGAGGAAAAAAAAAAGAAATAATGTCACTAGAAAATTTTTTCTTAATTTTAAACATTTCACAAATATAACTAAATTAATTTTCTATTCAATACTAAACACATTTTTAAATGTCAGCTTTTTCACATTACCCTGCCAACAAGGATAATTACTCTAATTTTTTCATGGTGTTGGGTGGTTGCTAGCAGCAACCATAGATCTCTGTCTCCCTGTTCACCTCTGATATGACAAGCTAACTTCTTCCACCTCTACCCTTCTTACTTAGGAGTAGAAGAGGACATTTCCAGATCTTTCTAGGGAACTCTCCCCTCCCCCCACTTTGTCCAGGTATGGATGATCTGATCATAATTCTACCACTGGCAAGAATGACGGAATTAAGGTTTAACAGGGCAGACTTCCTGAGGCTTCAGATATGTGGGTAGGGATAAAGACACGTTATCTTAAAAAAGCATAAAAAGGGATGGGTGCTGGATTGCTCCAAAACCTACACATACACCCCCTTGTGCATATTATTCCTCAATTCTACTCATGAAAGTAGAAATGTATAAGTTAACATATGAATTTTATAATTGTTGCACTTCCACCTTCATGTCCCCACGATACTTGCTTCATCTCGATGTGTAAACTATTGGAACACCACTGCTGTCTTTTACTGACACAATTTGACTGAGTCGGGACTAAGACATAGTCCGCAGGCTTTCACTAACCCTGTACCTGTTGTTTGATGATGCCCGTTAGCTCCTTCATGTGCTCAAAGGAAAGCATGTTCAGCATCAGCAGGTGGTACAGTTCAGTTCTTTAGAAGGTTGTTTATTTGTTTAAGGTTTTTATATGTTGTTAGAAAGGATCATTGATGTTACAAAATGTTACCACAATGATCGTTTTATTGTGTCGATTTTGAGTCCTGTGTTTCCAGTTGTATCATTTGTTATATGTAAATTTTAGTATTTGTCATCCTGTGCTTGGAGCATTCTATATCATTACATAATGTATCTTTCTCTGCCTGTCATTTTGTTTGTTCTGAGGTCTACTCACCTTGCCAGACCATCGCCACTCCAGTCATCCTTGAGGATGTGTTGCATGACAGTTCTTCTTCTGATCTTTCACTGTTAACCCATTAATATATTTTTTAAGTAAGTTTCTTATGATGGTGTTAGGTTGGGCCATTTGTTGAAGGTGATTTTTTTTTTCATTTTTGGCATCTTTGTTAAATATAAATGGCTGAAGTTATGTGTATTCATCTTGGGCCTTTGGTTTTATTTTGTTGGTCTACATGATGGTTTTGGGTCAGTCTCGCACTATTTTCATGACTTTGGCTCTGTAATATATCTTAAGATCTGAAATGGCAATGCAGTGCCTCCAGCATTGCTCCTTTTTGCTCGAGATTGTTTTGTCTCTCTTGGATCTTTTGTAGTTCCATATGAATTTTAGGATAGCTTTTATTTTTCTATTTCTGTGATGCATGAGATAGGGATTTGGATTTCCTTTAATCTGTAAATAACTCTTGGTAAATGGTCAATTTCATAATATTAATTCTACCAGTCCATGAGCATGGGATGTCTTGCAATCTCTAGTTTCTTTCTCTACCATTCTTCAGAGGTTTAAAGCTTTCATTGTGGAGGTCCTTCACTTCCTTCATTAGGTTCCTTCATTTTTTTTCTTTAAGGCTACTGTGACTAGGAGTGTGTCCATGACTCCCTTCTCTGTACATTTTTTATTTGATATATAGAAAAGCTATTGATTAGTGCAAGTTGATTGTGTATCCTGCCATATTACTGAATTTGGTTAGCATCTCTAGAATTTTCTGGTAGAAATTTGGGGATCTCTAATGTATAGCATCATGGTATCTGCAAATAGGAATAGTTTGATTTATTTTCCTGTTTATAGCCCTTGAATTTCCCTTTCTTTCAAATATTATTGCTCTAGGTCACCCTTAAAGCACAATATTGAAAAGGAGTGGGGATAGTGGTCATCCCTGGTTTATTCCTGACTTTGATGGGATTACTTTGAGCGTTTTCCATTTAGGATGATGTTGGTTGTGTTTCTTGTCTATAACTTTCATTATGTCCAAGTTATGTTCCCTCTAGCCCTTCATCTTCTAGAACATGTATCATGAAGATCTGTTTGTCAAACACATTTTCTGCATTTATGGAGGTGATAATGCTTTTAATTCCATTTATGTGATTTATTAAGTGTGTTGTCTTATATATGTTAAACTATCCTTGCATTTCAAGAATAAAGCCTACTTCATCACAGTGTGCAATATTTTTATGTATTCTGTTTGCAAGTGTTTTGTTGAGCATTTTTGAATCTATATTCATCAGGGATATCGGCCTATAGTTTTTGTTGTGCCTTTATCTGGTTTGGATATTAGAGTGATACTAGCTTTGTAGAATGCCCCCCCCACACTTTGTAGAAATTCCCACCTCCCTCTCTCTGTGTGTCTCTCTGTCTCTGTCTCTCAAGGAATGGTTGTAAACCTTCTCTGAAAGTCTGGTAGAATTCTATTGTGAATCCATCTGGCCCTGGACCTTTTTTTTTTTTTTTAAGCTGGAAGGTGTTTATTATTATTCTTACTTTTCAATCTCCTCGTTTGTTATGGGTCTGTTCAGGCTGTTAACTTCTGATTTAATTTTGATGATTTGACTGAATCAATAAAGTCATTAATTTCTTTTAGATTTCCAGCTTAATGGAGGACAGAGTTTTAAAATATTTTCCTATAATATTCAGACTTCCCTTAGTGCTTGTTGTAATGTTTCCTTGTTCGTTTCTGGTTCTGTTAATTTGGATCCTCTCTTTCTCTTGGTTAGTCAGGCTAAGGGTCTGTCAATCTTTTTGCCTTCTCTAAGCACTAGCTCAATAGATTTATTGATTTTTTTGTACTGTTTTGTTTCTATTTCACTGATTTCTACTGATTACTATTTCTTGCATGTAACTGGGTTTGGATTTGGTTTGTTCTTGTTTTTCCAACTTTTTGAGTTCTATTATTAAGCCATTACTTGTGCTCTTTCTAATTTTTTAAGTGTGTTCCCTTAGAGCTATTAATTTCTTTGCTAGTACTGCTTTCAACATGTCTCAGAAGTTTTGTCATGTCTTCATGTAGCTCCAGGAAATTTTTTTATTTCTTGTTTTTTTTTCTCATTTATCATTCAGTAATGAGTTAATATTCATGAGTTTGTATATTTATGAGAGGTTTGTTGGCTGTCAGTTTTAAGTTGTAATACATTGTGATCAGATAGGATCCAAGAAGTGATTTTAATCTCTTTAAATTTATAAAGATTTGTTTTGTATTCCAGGCTGGTCTACTTCAGAAAAGTTTCCGTATGCTGCTGAGTGTGCATTCTTTGATGTTTGGGTGGGGTACCCTGTACATATCTGTGAAGTACATTTGATATATGGTGTCAATTAATTCTAAATGTTTCTCTGTTTATTTTTGTCCAGATCATTTGTCTACTTGAGAAAATGGCATACTGAGATCACCTACTATTCATGGATTGATGTGAATTTGTGTCTGTAAATCTAGTAGTGCTTTAAAAAATGCTATTAGGTACTCCTGGGTTTGGTGCATATATGTTTAAGATAGTAATTTATACTTGGTTCACTGTTCCCTTGATTAGAATGAAGTGCCCCAATTAACCCCTTCTGATCAGTTTTAGTTTGAAGTCTATTATGTCATATATTCAGGTAACAATGCCTTTTTGCTTCCTGGTGCCATTTAATTGGAGTACTTTTGTTTATCCTTTTACTCTAAGGCAGTGTTTATCTTTAAAGCTGGATCTTTAATACTGTTGGTATTTCTTCAATGGGATTTGGACTTGTGGGTTTCTTTGGTTACTTGTATATCTGGTATGGAGCAGGATGGTGCAGATGAGAGGGTGTTGTTGGGGGGGGGGAGTTGTAGTTATTGGAAGTGGGTTGGGTGTAACAAATCAGGTGGACCACCGGGACTGGGGTGATTTATGGGATGTTCCTACTCATCCAAACTAGGGGTGTGGAGATAGATATGGCTGGGTACAAAGGTTGGATGTGGTATGGGAGGGGCCTGTGAGTTAGAAGAGAGGTAGGACTGTCAAAGCAAAAGCCTAGAGATCTGTTGCAGGGCAGGCAGAGGAGGCCTGACTAAGCTGAGAAACTCAATGTAGGACCTGGGCTGGATCTGGTAGGTTGGGAAGAAGGTATGAATGAAGAAGAACAGGGAACCTCACTGGACTAGATCCTGGAGAAGGATATGGGAGATCTGTCTAAGTGGAGAGGTTAGATGAAGTGCCTATGAATATCAAGTATTTGATAATTAAGATTTCATCCAAATTCAAATAAGAAATACATATATATATATATATATATATATATATATATATATATATATATATGCATATATTTTAATCTTTCTGCCATTAAAGTTTTAAAGTAGTGGAAGTAGTAGTACAATACATGTGATAATATTGATAAAGGTTGCTCGGGTCAATTAATTAAGTTTCTCATCATTATAAATCACGCTTGCTCCAGTTCTACAAGGACCCCGCCACAGTCTTTGGGATGGAGGAAAATCACAGGTTTCCCATGTGCTCCTATTTTGGCCTCATCACTCAGACTACGGATCTTCTTTTTCTTCAGATCCATCACAGCTGCATTTATGTTGTCCACCTGGGAAAAGGAGAAAAATATGGGCGCATCTGAGATCATAAAATACCGAATGCTACTGTATGGCTTGAGCTTGTGCTATCTGTTTCCTCTGCCTCTGGACAGGACTATTCTTAAACCATCACATGTGCTGGGGTAGGGTAGCTCGGTCATGAAGCATTGCCCAGAGTGCGTGTAGTCAGCCCTGAGGTCCATCCTCAGCACCAAATAAAGACAAAAAACAAACAACAACAAACAAACAAACATAAGCCTGATTTTTTCAGTAGAAAAAAAATATGAAAATTGCAACACCAAAGAGGTTTTATATTGGTAGATGTTTCTTTTTGTAACCCACATTATGTAATTATACTTTATGGATTTCTTTTAATATCGAACAAACTTTTTCACAGAGAGGTGGGTTTCTCATCTATAATGAAAAAAAAAGGAGGTTGTTATGTGTGGATCTTAAGTTCTCCAAAGGTTCACTAGTAAACACTTGCTCCCCAGGTTGGTGCTGTTGGGAGATAGTGAGCCTTTAGCCAGGCTTAGAGGAAGGTCTCAGGCTATGCCTTCAAAGGAGACAGTGTACAAGTTTGGGGTCTTGTAATGGAGAGCAGCATTTTGATAGCAGCTTTGTAGGGTTTTCATTTATAGTTTTAATCACAAAGCTCATAACCAGGTAGGAGGTGGGGTGGGATCAGGAAAGCATATTTGCTGAGTACCTGCTATGTGCAAACTGCTAAGAAACTATTGGTCCTGATTTTGAGTGGCAACTCATGTCTTCTAGAGTGTTTACTTACATTATGGTGATTTGAATATGCTTGGCCAGGGAGAGGCCCTAGCAGGAGGTATGGCCTCATTGGAGTAGGTGTGGCCTTGTTGGAGGAAGTGTGTGTCATTGTGGGGATGGGCAATGAGACCCTCCTCCTAACCATGTGGGAGCCAGTCTTCTAGTGGCCTTCAAATGAAAATGTAGAACTTTCAGCACCTGCACCACGCCTGCCTGGACACTGCCATGCTTCTGCTTTGATGACAATGGACTGAACCTCTGATCCTGTAAGTCAGACCCAATTCAATGTTGTCCTTATAAGAGTTGCCTTGGTCATGGTGTCTGTTCACAGCAGTAAAACCCTAACTAAGACATATGGATACATTTATTAGTCAGCTTGGAATCAATAACACAACAGCAACAAGCACACCCAGAAACAGTTGTGAGCTGAGATGTGGAACAGAACCAGTCTCCCAGAAGAGCAAGAAGTACTCTTAACTGCCAAGCCACCTCTCCCACCTCAGATAATAGAAAGTATGTTTTTTTAATGGTGTGAGATGTCAATGCACATAGATCTCAATAGCTCCCAAGAGCTGAAGCTATTGCCATAAGTTCAAGTTGATGCCTCTTTCCACTTTGCATGATGGCTGCTTTCCAAAGAGAGAGTGTGATAGGGGGAAAGAAATGGTTACTTTACAATAGTAAAATGGACTGACTTCTCAGGCAGATGGGCAAGGCTAATGTCAGCAATGGCATGAACAGTGTCTTGTTGACTGTGTCATATTTACTGATATGAGGCAATGGGAATGGCATTCATCTTTCCAAATCAACAACCTCAGTTCAACCAGGAGAAACACCAGGCTCCTCTCAATGACAGTTTAAAAGCAACTAGAAACTTCTCCTATGCCAAGGCCACCACAAACAAGCAAAGTCCGAGAAACTGTCATGGGCAAGAGGAGCCTAAGGGGACATGACAGCTAAATCTAACAAGAAATTCCAGAACAACAAAAACAAAAGGTACACTGGAGCCAGGTGTAGTGGCACACACCTTTAATCCTAGTATTCAGGAGGCAGAGGCAGGTGGATCTCTGTGTGTTTGAGGCCAGCCTGGTCTTCAGAGTGAGTTCTAGAACAGTCAAGGCTACATAGAGAAACCCTGTTTTGAAAACGAAAACAAAAACAAAAGCAAAAAGGCACTGGATAAAAGTATGAAAGTTCAAGCAAAATCTAGACTTTACTAATAGTGGCTAAAACTTGGTTCATTAAGTCTAATAGACGTATCACACTAACATAAGGAAGTTCTTAACACAAATAATGTGAAGAAATCAATCATACTTGTAAAGACTGGATTTTTTAAAATACTGGTTAGAGGAAGTCAACTGTAAAATGACATCTATAACTTAGTTTTCTAGTTTGACTTATAGACTGTGTATAGATGCTCATTTCAGAGAGCTACCTTCCATTCTGATTGGCATAATGTTATCTAATGAGTGCTGTTTGACAGGTAAGGGCAAAATGACATAGAGGAAATTACTTTGAGATGGTTTAACAAAGAAACAAGATGTGACAAGATCTTAAGAACTGTTAGATCTGAGTGGTAAGAATTTAGGGGTTCATCATTTTCCTATTTCCCATGCTGAAATTTTATAATTTAATGCCTTTTGATAACTTTTTATTCAAACTATGGCAAAAATTTATAGAACATTCTAGCTAAGCACAAATATCCAGTTTAGATGCTGTATCCTAGTGTATTATTTAATTGCCCATAATCCAGGATGTAATCCTAAACTACATGCTTTAATTAACTCTCTTCTGTTGAGATAAAATATCATGACCAAAAACTACTTGGGGAGAAAACGGTTTATTTCATCTTACAGCTTATTGATCCCACTCTATATCACTGAGGGAAGTCAGGGCAGGAGCACTGCTTACTGTCTTGCTCTTTCTGGCTTGTTTTCTTGTTGAGACCAATCCAAGTCTTTCTAGAGGCTCTGATGGGGAGACAAAGGGAATAGTGTCTGGTTCAGCTTTCTGCTGACCGTGGCCATTTACACAAGACTTCCTCATCCCAGCTTTGTGCTTGTCTTCTTATTTAACTATCATCCTAAAACCTCACCCACTCACTGTTTGGAACTCTTATTTTTTTTTTTTTTTTTTTTTTTTTGGTTTTTTCGAGACAGGGTTTCTCTGTGTAGCCCTGGCTGTCCTGGAACTCACTTTGTAGACCAGGCTAGCCTCGAACTCAGAAATCCACCTGCCTCCACCTCTGCCTCCTGAGTGCTGGGATACACCTTGGGACTAGCTGCCTAGATGTAGCACCATTCACAATGGGCCAGGGCCTCACACATCAATACCCCCCACGAATTCACCTTCAGGTTGATCTTTGGGAGGCATTTCCTCAGTTGAGGGTTCTTCCTCTCAGGTGACACTAGTTGACAAAAACATAGCCAGCACACTAGCAAACACTTCTAAAATGTAACAAGTTACTTTTTAAAAAATCCTAATATTAAACCAGCATCTATTTCCAATTCTTTCATCGACACATTTTCATTTTAAAGATCTTGTGGTATATCCGTCATCCTCCTATTAATGTTGCTGTGAAATTTTCAATTATTTTAATATTAATTGTTTGTAATTATGTGTCTGAGTGTAGTATGTGCATGTGAGTGTAGGTGCCTACAACCTGGAGGTATCAGGTCTTCTGGAGCTGGAGTTATAGCAGGTTGTAACTGTTTTTGACAACCAAACTCAAGACTTCTATCAGGGCATCAAATACTATTAACCAATGAAGCATCTCTCTAGATCAGTGGCTCTCACCTTCCCAATGCTACAGCCCTTTAATAGAATTTCTCATTTTGTAGTAACCCCCAACCTTACATTTTCGTTGGTACTTCATAACTGTAATTTTACTACTTTTATGAATTGTGATGTAAATACCTATGCTTTCCACCGACACCCCTGTAGGAGTTATGACTACAGGTTGAGAACCACTGCTCTAGCTCCAAATGTACAATTCTTTAAGAATACTATGAATTTTTGTTTGACAATTACAAAAGTGTTGAGGTTAGTCCCCCAGCATAGCTGCAGCCATTTTGTTCCATGCCTGCCAGCTATTTCATACTGTTGCTGTAATGTGTCTGCCAGTCATGGTCACAGAAAAATAACTTAATTCAGAGCAGGGTCATGCTGACCACATACTCTGTTATATTCTATATGTTATGCGGTTTGTTAATCTTAAGAAATTCCACAACTATAAGCTTCAAATAGGATCCATCAAATTAAAGGTCAATATGAACTGTTCTGTCTAAAATGGCTTGAGTCAGGGCCATCCACCAAGGCAGCACTTCCAGCACCTGCATATGAGTTCATCGTGGCTTTTGTGGTCTTAGCCTTTATAAGCTGACCCTGAGAAAGGACCAGAGCACAGCTTTGAGCTGTTTCTCTGGTCTATCAGTCTTTAGGTGTGTTCAATAAACCATCCCTGTCTGACTGAGATCTGTGTTCCTGTGGTTTGTGGAGTGACTCCTGGACCCCAACAAAAATATAAAATAAACCTTTTTATTTTCTAATTGAAAGTACTTGTAATAGCTGTATAAGAAATGTAAACAAAACAACAACAAAGTTGCTGTGGGAAATGAATTCTAGCCCCCTAAGTAATAAAAACAACATGGTCAATAGTAATGCATTTTTAACAGTGTTTTTGCTATCCAAAAGCACTTGCAGATCTGTCTGATAGTTCCCTGGGGTCCTGAGTGGTGTTAGTGTAAGCCTGGGCTGTCCGAGGCCCACTTTAACTTCTTACCTGCAACTGAGTCTGTCAATGAGAGTCTGGAGCCGAGGTTGATTTTCCCATCTCACACTGAGTTAGGCATGACAGTTATCAACTCTTTAAAATGTTTGGATTATCATAATTAGGATTCAGAATACTCAGGTAGGTTTTCAACACCTTCAGTGCTCAATGGTCCCATTTAAAATGACAGTGTGGGTTCTTGTTCTAGCACAGAACCTGGTTTCTGTTCCCAGCACCCAAGTGGTGATTCATGACTACCTGTAACTCCAGTTCCAGGGGGAATCTAATGCCATCTTGTGACCTCCGTGGTACCAGGCAAGCAAGTTGTGCACATAGAAACATGCCAGCAAACACTCATAAATAAATGTAAAGTAAATAAATGTAAAAAAAATTAAAACGGCAGTGATATTTTCTTGACTGATTGGCAAGTTTTACCTTGTACCCTTAAGGTACATAAGTCTCAGTTTGATAAACAAGCAAAATTTATGAACAAGTAACAATGTGCCACTTTTAATAGTTCACGATAGTTTGATTGATTCAACAAAGAGACTTTGTTTTACATGAAAATATGTTGCTAATTGCTATCAATGAAGAATGAATTCAGTCTTCCACCTGATTTAAATCTATTAAAGCTATGCGAGAAGTCTAGATTAAATATTTATGCTTCAATCCTGCCCTAAAGGCTAGATCTAAGTGAGCTGCGTAAACATTACATTATTCTGAGTAGGGCAGGATTGAGTGCTCAGCAGGTGAAGTGCAAACTGCTTTTCTGCAACACCTAAGCTCTGTTCCCAGAGTTCGGTTCCCAGCACCACCTGTAAATCCAGCTCCATGAGACCCAGTGTCCCCTTCTGGCCTCCACAGGCCCCTAGAATAATAAATCTTTTAAACGTTGTCTTTGCAGAGGCTCCCTGTGTATCCTTAAGACTTCTTCTGATGACACTCATTTCCTGAGCTTCCTTATTTGCTATAAAGCCTGGTAGAGGCTATGTACAGCATTTCCCAAATGACAGCAAATTCCCCAGATGACAGCAAATCATTCTTTATGTCTATTGTTAACACCAGGCGCTAGAGTTTTGCTTGAGTATCTCCCAGAAGCCTGATCTCCAGCACACAGCCCTATTAGGAGGCAGTGGAACCTTTAGGAGGTGGGACCTCATGGGAGGACGGTAGGTTGGTGGGGTTATGCTCTTGAGAGGGGTGATGGCATAGTACCCTTTCATCTTTCTTTGTAGTAAAATACACTAATAAAATCATGTTAGTATGAAGTGAAACCTCACCAAACTGTCCACCTGTTTGTCTGCTTTGCGTCATTCCCTGTAAATGTCCCCGTCCCATGAAACATCCACATCCAGGAGACCGTGGCACAATCCTACTGCAGGAGGATTTCCTGAGGAAGCTTATTGCCAAAAAGAAAACAGACTTTTAAAAGGCTCTTTCACTATGTTGCACACACTAGCCTTGAGCGTGTAGGGTTAAGTGATGCTCCTGCCTTAGCCTGTAGTGCGGACGGGAAAACAGGTGTGTGATACCACTGGACTAGACTGACGTTATTATTTGTGTGACCATATGCAGGTCAGAGGACTATGTCTTCTTCAATCACTCTCTACCTTTTTTTGAGACAGGGTTTCTCATGTGAACCTGGAGTTCACAGGTAAGGTTAGGCTAGCTGGCCAATGAGTCCCAGGGACACCTCTGTCTCTGCCTTCCCAATGTTGGGATTGTGGACAAGTGCCATCACACTGACTTTACAAGGAGCTGGGGGTCAAGTTCATGTCCCAAGCTTGTGTGTCAAGCTTACTAAGCTATCTTTCTAGGTCCCTGGAATTTTTGAAAGTAGACTTTCTCTCTTCTAGGTTAAAGCGCATTCCTCGGGATGAAGGTAATATGTTATCTCAGTACCCTTTCTACTTTAAAGTCACATAACTTTCATAAGGCATATATGGCTCAATGAAAAAAGGCCTGTAAAACACAAAAGCAATAACAGGAAAAGAGCGCACCTATTATGTGACCATGCCAACATCAGAAGTATGACTAGTGCTGTGTGTGCTTTTAAGATTTATTTTATTTATATGAGTACACTGCAGCTGTCTTCAGACACACATTAGAAGACTGCACCAGATCTCATTACGGATGGTTGTGAGCCACTGTGTGGTTGCTGGGAATTGAACTCAGGACTTCTGGCAGAGCAGTCAGTGCTCTGAACTGCCGAGCCATCTCTCTAGCCCTAGTGCTGTGTGTTTTAAGTGTTTACCTATCTAACAAAAATAATAGTTTTCTGATATACTTTTTCTCACCAACCTACAAAAGTATGATAACCTTTAAATAAAACCTAATATTCTTCCTGAATAAACACCTGGTTCCCATTACTGGCACTCACCTGGTTAACCAACCCCCTTGAGGCCACCAGTCTCTGCCAAGCCTCCCCAGCAATGGTTGTACCACACTGCTCCAGCATGGTCATGGCTGCGCTCTTCCCACCACCTCAGCACACACTCATCTTACTACACATCTCCCCTGCATGGAAGCCCCTCTCTCTAATAATACACAATCACACTTTAAACCACAGTCTGCTCATCTTGCCTGGGTTCCAGTAACACCCTAGAGTCCCAGTATATAGACTCTCCACTCCAGCTTGTTTCTTCCCTATACCTGCCCAACGAATCTACCCCCATGGCTGACTCACGTTCAGGCACTCTGTACCATGCCAACTCACATGAGGTCAAACATCTCATGCCACTTGATCTCTTGCTCCCTATGCTAAGCTCCATGTCCTCCTGCAATGATGTACTCTACATATGACTGAACCTGAACCTCTATCGTAGCCAAAACCCTCGCCAAATGCACGTGCATGCCTGCACACACACACACACACACACACACACACACACACACACAGAGTCTTTCACTACTCTCCCTCAAACTGCAGAGGCTACTGTGCTTTATGCACCAATATTGTGTGGACCTCTCAACATGCATGGCTTCCACTCACTATACAGGTCTGTGTCTCATCTATTCAAGCTGTGTCACATGGTGCCAGAAACTGGGCATGTTACAATCAACAAGTGCTGATTCCACACACTTCCAGAGCCATAAAGTGTGTCCACTCCAGACACTATACAATCAAGAGGTTACAAATGAGGTCCCAATGAGAAAGAACATATCTGATACTAGACAGATGGAGGCCAAAATTCTCCAGTGAGTGGGCTTATGAGAACAAAAAGGATGGTGTTATGAAAGAAATGGCAAAAAGGCACAGTATGCTAGAGAAGAACTAGGAACACCTATAGAAGTGTAGTTCTCCAAATCCCACCTAGAGTGACTCCATTTTGTAGCTAGCTGCATTAAGCTGTCTGTATTCTAGACTACAGAAAACATCCTCCTGACATACTGCCAATTCCACTCCACTCCACAGCCGTGGGAACTGGACAGCTGACCACAGAGGAGGCTTTCTTTGAACTGACTTTATCACATTTTTATACTTTAGAAGACAGTTCAAGCCGGGCATGGTGGAACACGCCTTTAATCCCAGCACTCAGGAGGCAGAGGCAGGCGGATATCTGAGTTCAAGGCCAGCCTGGTCTACAAAGTGAGTTCCAGGACAGCCAGGGCTACACAGAGGAACCCTGTCTTGAAAAAAGAAGAAGAAGAAGAAGAAGAAGAAGAAGAAGAAGAAGAGGAGGAGGAGGAGGAGGAGGAGGAGGAGGAGGAGGAGGAGGAGGAGAAAGAAGAAGACAGTTCAAGGCCCAGGGCCTTCAGCCAAAATAGACTGGCTGTAGTTCTGTAACACACTGAGTGAAATCTCAATATTTACACTCATAGATATGTTTTCTGTTCAAGGAAAGGCAAGAATTTTTTTCTCTGTCTTCTCTGAGGAACCAAGCCCCCTCTACCTTGTGACACCACTATCTGAAAATGCCACAGCTCTGAAAGAAATAACAATCCTCCAATGTCTTCACCTTGCAGAATCTGTCTATTGGCAAAGAAGGGTAGGCTCTCTTTGCAATACCTCTTTTTTAAAACTGCCAAGTTGAACTGGGCATGGTGGTGCACACCTTTAATCCCAGCACTTGCTCGGGAAGCAGAGGCAGGCGGATTTCTGAGTTTGAGGCCAGCCTGGTCTAACAAAGTGAGTTCCAGGACTGCCAGGGCTATACAGAGAAACCCTGTCCCAAAAAACAAACAAAAAACAAACAAACAAACAACAACAAAACCTGCCAAGTTGGGGCTGGAGAGAGATGGCTCAGTGGTTAAGAACACTCGCTGCTCTTCTAGAGGCCTGGAGTTCAGTTCTCAGCACTCACATGGTGGTTCACAACTATCTATAACCCCACTTAGAAGGGATCTTATGCCCTTTCTGGCCTCCACAGGCACTGCATGTATTCATGCATGCATGCATGTGGTGCACAGACTCACATGCAGGCAAAACACCCAAACACATAAAATAAATCAATAAGATTGCCAAGTGTGGCAGAGATTGATAGTGAAGTCTGGTCCAGATGGATGCTATCTTTCTTCCTTTCTAGAAACCTTTCCTATTTCAGCAGCACACGGAGCTGCCTAGACACACACTACTTATCCTAGCCTGTCTTTTGGCCAAACGTACCACTGATTAAGTTCAGGTCAGTGGGATATGAGTTGAAGTGACAGATAAATGCCTGAGTGACCTCATAGGCACTTGCCTTTATTCTCTCTCCGATATCCCTTCCAGTTGGCTGCTGAACAGCAATTCCTGAGGCAGTCTGATAAACCATGAGTTTATTCGTTCAGGACCAGAAAATAAAATCCATGTAATTAAACCCCTTTTGTGTGTGGCAACTTCAGGTCTGACGAGTGTCTGACTGTCTGACTATAGTCATGACTGACCACTTTCCACACTGTCACCTACCTTCATTTTACGCTCATAACATTTCTATTTCCCTCTTCTGATCCCCACTTTTGAATTGGCTGCTACTTTACTAGAGTCCCACTTTTCTCTACTCAGCTGAACTTCTGACTCACAGCTGGCCTCCTTTGATGGCATGAGCGCTCTTGATGTGGAGCATAGACCACAGTGTAGGAGAAAGGAGAGTAGACTCAAAGGCAGATGGTCCAGCTTTTCATCCCCTCCCGGGGGGGCGGGGGGGGGGCTCCCACAAACCACTGACAAAACGTGAAGCCAAAGTAACCTCCTAAGAATGAAAGATACGGTAGGCATCAGGCCTGTGTAGTACCTGGTCTTATGGTCAAATTACAAGGTCCGATCATACAATGCAGGCAACTGGCCTCATGGCTAAGACCACACTCTGGAAATAGAACAAATCTGGGTTTGAACCTGAACCCTGCTGTGTACATTTAATGTCACTGTGGGCATGTTAACCAAGTTTTGGTTTTTGTACCTGTCACATTGGTCAGTGGCATCCTAATAGAGCAACAATGAGAATGACAAAAAACAATGTGCATCAAGTACTTTATATCTGCCAAAGAGTATGTCATGTGTATGCTCGCTGTTAGGATGGCTCTTGGCCCTTTCCCATGCTAGTCTCTCTGCTGTAGCAGCTCTTGCCTCCTTCGCTCTGGGAAATTCCTTCACAGTCCTTCTAGCCAATGCCCCCTGATAGTGTCCAGCTCCTTGACCTAAGCAATCACCTTCTACTTTACATGTATTGCAGAGAAGACGCACATCTTAATTCCCCTATCATAGTACAGTCCTCTTGACTGTTCAAGTACCTCCTCTTCAATGGGGACAGGCTATACATTTTGCTGAATTCCAGGTACTTGGTAGAACGTAGACACTCATGTATGAATATATCTTTGACTTCATTCTAATCAACTCCATTCAGTCTTCTGCATTAGGACTGAGGCTTTTCTGTTAATTTTCTGATTATGCCTAGCCAATGAGTTGTCCTATGGAATTACTTTAAACTAAAGCCTAAGTGGCGTTGCTGGTAGTCTAACAGTCAAACATAACCATCTACAGATAAATGTTCTCTGATGAGAATGCTCTTGTCAAACATTTCTTCATGTTTTCTCAGATGCTGTTAGCAAAATGCAGCTTAGGAGACATTATAATTCAGGGCCTGGAGAGATGGTGCAGTGAGTTGACATGCTGGCAACCAGTCCTGATGACCTGAGTTTGATCCCCAGAATACACACGACGGAAGCAGAGAGCAGACTCATGAAAGCTGTCCTCTGACTTCTACATGCATGGCATGGTACTGGGAGTAGGGTCATTTAAAAGAAAAAAATCAGTAATTAAAAATGATTTGGTTTTATAATAAGCAGTAAGTCATTCGGGTTTTTAAGGACAGAACAGATTTATAAGAACACTTTGGCTGGGATGTAGACCAGTGCCTAGCACATGCTTAGCCTACATGAGGCCCTTAGTGCAATCCCTGGCACTGTAACTAAACCTTGGCAAGTTGATGAAATTCTTATTTTATAAACTTTCTTCATGTGCCTAATTGCCTCATAGTGACAGTGACTTTCATCATGTGCCTAACTGCCTCATAGAAACAGTGAAAAGCGCTGACATTCCCATTACAGGAGAGGCCACATTTAATCCAAACAGCCACTTTGGTGGCCTGCCTGTTTTAAGTCTATTGGATGTAGTTGTCCTCAAAATTCATCCATTATTGTTATCGTTTCCTAAAAGGAAAGAGAATGTGTGTGTGTGTGTGTGTGTGTGTGTGTGTGTGAGAGAGAGAGAGAGAGAGAGAGAGAGAGAGAGAATAGTCCTGTTCCCTTTAAAATGTATGTGTGTGTGTGTGTGTGTGTGTGTGAGAGAGAGAGAGAGAGAGAGAGAGAGAGAGAGAGAGAGAGAGAGAATAGTCCTGCTCCTTTTAAAATGTAATAAAAGATTCTGGTCACGTGTAATCTTCAAGAGCACAAAAAGCACGTGAGAGATTGCAAACAGCAGACACGGAGATGACAGGCTACCTCGATGCAGACGTGATGCATTCCTCCAGCCTTGTTCTTCTGCAGAAAGCCCGTGATTGGACTATCACTCCCCAGTGGATGAAGCAGTTCCATCTTGGTATTTCCCAGGTTGACAAAAACCACAGATACTCCATGTTCCGGAAGAGGGACCACCTCACTCACCTGGGCCCCTAGGACATCCCTGTAAAATGACGAGGCCTTTTCCAAATCTGGCACCGCTACGGCCACGTGATTGAGCCGACCCAGCTTCCACACAGGACTGGATGCTTGATACTGGTACTGTGGTGTGGAAAAACTTCTCCCTATTGCAACTGGAGTTTGGACTCGGGAGAAAAGCCCTGGAAAATGAAACAGCAACTGATATCTCTCTTTTGAGAATTAATGTCCTTCTAAATTTAATTTTAAAAATTAAACAAAGAGCTGTAAAACGCATTCTTTATGTCATCTATGCTTTTTAATTATTTGATGTTAATTGGAAAAACTTGTGTGAAAACTACTCACCCTTCTCTGCCAAGAATTAAAAAGCTGTGTGCCACCCAGGTCTGGGGGGCACAGATCTATAATCCCTGTTACTCTGGAGGCACAGGCAGGAGGGGGTGGAAGTTCAAAGCCTAAGTAAGCTGCAGAATGAGTTCAAGGCCAGCATGGGCAGATTAGTGAGACTATCTCCAAATTAAAAATAAAGAGGACTGAGACTATTCAGAGGACTGAATGGTAGAGTGCTTACCTATTAAGCATTAGGCTTTAGGTTTAAACTGCAGTGGGGGATGGAGAGAGCTATTTGTCTAGAATTACAATCTTGTTCTTGGGGCTAGAGATAATTCAGAGGTTAAAGAGCACTCACTGCTCTTGTAGAGGACCGGAGTTCAGGTCCCAGCACCCATGTTGAGCAGTTAATAACTACCTGTAACTTCAGTAATATCAGGGGTATCTGATGCCTCTGACTTCCAAGGGCACTGTGTACTGAAGTACACAGGGCCACACACATCCATGTAATTAAAAGTCATAAAACACATTCTAAAAAATCCAATTCTAAGCTTCACTTTCACTCTGAACAAAGAACACCAATTTTCATAGTAATCTATATTTAGCCTAACACTTAGCGCAATAATTGTATATTAGGAATACTCAGTGATGTTTGCATTTTACATAAATCTGAATGTGATGGTGAGCAACACACACTCGATGAGAAGAACAGGCAATTTTCTTCCCAATCTGGACACATTGTTTGTTTGTTTGTTTGTTTGTTTCACACGAGGGAATGAATTCACAAAAGGCATACCTATGCCATACTGTTGGTGTATATTTTACACCAAAATATAGCTAAAAAAGAAAAAAAAAA
>LR749512.1:277233-301206 GCA_902729485.2 Mus minutoides | reverse complement strand
CCCTCGTGGTGTGCTGGATAGTTTTATGACAACCTGACACATGGTAGAGTCATTTGGGAAGTGGAAACCTGAATTGAGAAAATGCTCCCACCAGATGGGCTTTTGGGGAAACCTGTGATGCATCTTCTTAATTAGTGACTGATGTGGGCAAGTCCAGCCTACTGTGGGTTTTGCCTTTCCTCAGATAGTGGTTCTGGGTGTAATAAGAAAGCGGGCTGAGCTAGCCATGAGAGGCAAGCCCGTAAGTAGCACTCCTCCATGGTCTCTTCTTCAGTTCCTGCCTTGAGCTCCTGCCTTGAGTCTCCTCAGTGATGGACTTTTACCTGAAGGGTAAGATAAAATAAGCCATTTTCTCCTCAAGTTACTTTGGGTTGTGATGTTTGTCACAGCAATCGAGACTTAATTAAGACATTCAGCAACGGAAGAAGATGACTGAGTGGTGGGTAGGGGGGCCGGTGGTTCCCCTATCTGTTACTCTGCTTCTCTACTTCCTAAACACTAGGCTTTAAGAGCCAGGCTTTACAGAATGAAAACTACATACATATGGTGTAACTATTATATTGTAAAAATATACTACTTAATTTAGCTTAAGAAGGTCTTCAACTACATCTTGGTTTGCATGACAAATTACCAGAACACCCAAAAGTGCTCACCACCATCAGATTAATGTAGTCCAATGCTATGTACTCTCTGTATTATCATGGAATCTAAATGTATAATTACCCAAGATACACAATTGAAATTCAATCCCCACAAAGACAATATCCAATCTTTAAAAAATGAAATGCCGGGGCTGGTGAGATGGCTCAGAGGGTAAGAGCACCTGACTGCTCTTCCAAAGGTGATAAGTTCAAATCCCAGCACCACATGGTGGCTCACAACCATCCGTAACGAGATCTGGCACCCTCTTCTGGAGTGTCTGAAGACAGCTACAGTGTACTTACATATAATAAATAAAATAAATCTTTAAAAAAAAATGAAATGCCATAATGTTTTCTATTCTATCAACCTAGTAGGAACATCCACTAAATATTTAATGTTCTGGTTTAGTGTGAAGAGTATACAGGTGGTGCCAAAACCATAACTCAATGTCAGACACTTAGAGGAGGCACACAGTGAATTCCCAAATTCTCACTGCTGAGTGTAAGGAGTCACACCAATCCACGGCCTTCACAAAGGCCTTGACAGAGGACAAAGGAATATTAGTTCTATGTCCTTGTCCAGGGGCAGAATTGACAAGGTCTGGGTCTGGGACCAGATCCGTGGAGTTAATGTTTCAGTTCCTGGAACCTGAATTTTTCCCCTGAAGACCTGTGATTACCAGTCCTAAGGCAGCTGTGTTCTCTTAGTCAATATTGTTTGGTGAGCTTTCTGCTCCCCATGGCCCATTCTCACCCTACAAATAGTACATAATATTTAGTACTTCTTCATAAACTTCCTTGGCATAAGTCATCAGCTGTACAAGGCCTCCTCGCCCCAGATCCCTGTCTTCTGTATTTTCTCATCCCTAGTTCTCCTTCTCAATACCTCACCAGTTGGGACACTTACTCAGGGAATTGGGTCAGCTAAGGACATACATACATTGATGGCTTGCCAATGAATTGCATGAACATTTTCCATAAACCTACTTCAAGAGAGCACAGTATTGCAAATGTGTGGTAGACAGGATGAAGTCCTGAGTGAATATGTTTTGTTGACATGAGCACAGCCATGTCAAGGACCCCAATGGTAACCCATGGGAATGACCAAACCTTCCTCTGGTCCAAGTAGAAGTGTGTTTAGGAACAACTGACCAATGTGCGCCAAATCTAGCAACAGCAGATGCCTCCTCGCAGATGACTGCAACCTGAATCTGATCCCTTGCAGAGACCTCCACCTTGCATAGCTAACCTACCCCTTTCTTGCTGCACACAAAACACATGCATAGCCTACTCCATCCTAGCTTTTCTGTTGTGTGTCTGTCCTTTCTTTATTCCTGAGTCACTGCAGTCAGGTTTCCAGGACCCAGCAGAGGAGAACATTGCACACACATGAGCAACATCTTTAGTTGAACTCCTTCCCCTCCCCTTCTATGCATTTCTCCTAAAGGTGCTAGTTTGCAATGGGTTCAACATAGTAGTCTTAAAACAATATAGATGGATAACGTCAGTAAGCTTTCCAGATAGTGTGTGCAGTAAGAAATTATAGGGAAAGGTCAAAAAATGAGTCCAGGTCCCATATCTGATGTCCTACTGTTAATAGGAACATACATAAATGTCCAAGGAGCACATGATAGGATGGTCAAGTGAAAGCAAATGTTAATAACGCATACATTCTGCTCTAAGAACGACATACACTCCAGCACACCAAAAAACGCCCAAGCAGCAGTTATTGGAGCTTTCTCTGCAGCTTCTTATCTATTATTTGGTTCAATAGAACAGCTCGTTTTTTTGATTTTACAGGAACAAACTTTCTTTAATATGGGAGAAAGACAACAGTATCTTTATGTCGTAGTTGCTAAGCCTTTGACACCATCTTTTCTCTAGAAATAAGTGGTAAGTGGATTCTCTAGAAATGAGAAAACTGACTTGAGGAAAAAAATATCTTTTTATTTAATACATAATATTTAGTAGCACTCCTCCATGGTCTCTTCTTCAGTTCCTGCCTTGAGTCTCCTCAGTGATGGACTTTTACCTGAAGGGTAAGATAAAATAAGCCATTTTCTCCTCAAGTTACTTTGGGTTGTGATGTTTGTCACAGCAATCGAGACTTAATTAAGACATTCAGCAACTGAAGAAGATGACTGAGTGGTGGGTAGGGGGGCCGGTGGTTCCCCTATCTGTTACTCTGCTTCTCTACTTCCTAAACACTAGGCTTTAAGAGCCAGGCTTTACAGAATGAAAACTACATACATATGGTGTAACTATTATATTGTAAAAATATACCACTTAATTTAGCTTAAGAAGGTCTTCAACTACATCTTGGTTTGCATGACAAATTACCAGAACACCCAAAATGGTGGCTTTCTTTGGTCCTTAAAACATATAATTTAGGAATGGTGTAAAAGGTTACTGTGATACCAATGAAAACTCTGTGACAGAGTTTAGTTAAAAACGACGGGCCAGGGATGGCATGGGGGGCACACC
Organism: Mus minutoides; assembly: GCA_902729485.2. NCBI lineage: Eukaryota > Metazoa > Chordata > Mammalia > Rodentia > Muridae > Mus > Mus minutoides. The sequence goes on along the minus strand of LR749512.1, from coordinate 298,081 downwards.
TTCAACCCCAATACTCAGGAGTTCACAGCCAGAGAGAGAGAGAGAGAGAGAGAGAGAGAGAGAGAGAGAGAGAGAGAGAGGCAAACAAAAAGGATAGAATAAAAAATAGTCCACAGACATACCAGACACTCCAGTAGTTATTGTCAGGGAAGGCAAGTAGAATGCACAGTGAGATGCACTTCACATCCAACAAGAAAGCAAGGGGGAAAAAAAGAAATTGAAAACCTTGTACAATGTTAAACAAAAGGGAAAATGGTGTGGCTGTCACGCAATGGTTCAGCAATTCTTCGAATCAAAAATTAAACACAGAATTATCACAGCACCCAATATCTACTCTGGAGTACTCTAAACAAACAAACAAACAAACAAACCTGAAAAGCAAAATTCAAACAGAATGGATACTCTAATGTTTGCAGTAGCCATATTCCCACAGACAAACCATGGTCTATCACTCTAACAAGGAAGAACCTCTAAAACATCATGCTAAATGATAAGAGCTGGACATAAGATCATAGACAGTATGATCTCATTTATATCAAGCATCTAAAACAGTTCACAGCACAGAGACTGGCAGAACAGGATTACTAAAGGCTGGAAGGGAGACTGGGGTTGGGGGGGGGGTCTGGATGAGAGTGGCTCCCATAGGTCCATATATCTGAATGCTTGCTCCCCAGTTGATGGAACTGTGTGGGGATGGTTAGGTGTGCTCTTGTTGAAATTATGCCAGTGGGGGTAGGCTTTGAGGGTTCTTAGTGTCTCCTTCTCTGCTCCCCACTTGCTGATAAGGATGTAAGCTCCAAGCTACTGATCCAGCACTATGCCTGCCTCTTTGCCTGCTGCCATTGCTTCCTTATCGTAATGGTCATGGACTCACTCTCTGGAACTCAAGGCCCCAATAAATTCTTTCTTCTATAAGTTGCCTTGGTTGTGGTGTCTTCATAGCGAAAGAAATATAACTGAGATGGAGAGAGACTGTTTAATACATGAGGGCTTCTATTTGAGTTATGAAAACATTTACAACATGACCAAGGTGGCACATGTACAACATTGATGAATCTAATAAATGCTGCACATTTTTAATAGTTCTGTTAACCTTATCTAAAGGAGGAAGAGGTATGATTCTGCAGTAAGAGGCTGTGGATAAAATCATGTAGGCCAAGCAACTGGAAATAAAAAGTTTAAAATAGTATGACTCCTCCCCCAGTTTTATTGAGGTATGATTGATGAGTAGAAATCATATCCACTGAAAATTTACAATGTGATGTTCTAATATATGTATAATATATGTATATATTATAAATTACCACATTAAGCCAAGTGTGTGTGTACATGTTCATAAAGGACAGAAGATGAAATTAGGTATCCTCTACATAATCCTTATACGTTTGCTTCTGAGACAAGTCTCTAAATGAGTCCCATGGAAACTGACTAGACTAGCTGCTGAGTGAGTTCTGGAGATCTACCTGTGCTTCCCCAGTGCCACAACTCGGACTGAGGTGTGCAATCATGGCTAACTTCTTACACGTGTGCCGGGGAACAGCACTCAAGTCATCACACTTTGGGTCATCACACCAGTAGGCGCTTTACTGGCTGGGCCATCCCCCAGCCTCAAGCCAACTTTTCAAAGATATTTGTATTCAGACTCTTGGGAAGTCACAAACATAAAATGTAGTTTGGGACTAGGTTGGGAAAGCACAGCTCTGAGGTGGGAGGGTACAGTACGGTAGCATGGCTTTATCTGAACAGCCATAAAATAGAGATAATGATATAGGCATACTGAATACCTGAGCTATTTAATCTTTACTGTGACTCTGTAGGTTGGATATTATGGCCTCCATTTTTTAGAAATCTGGAATTAGGCCTATCGAGATTAGGTTCTTTTCTTCAACATCACTTTAAGTGGCAAAGCCTTGAGCCCAAACTATTGTGTTCTACTCACTCCTTTTCCTTCCATGCTGGGAATCAAACCTATGCCCTTATATAACTTGACAAGTACTTCTCCATGAAACTATACCCAGTCTTTTGCAATCCCTTTTTTTTTCTCAATTGAAAAATACAATTGTATTTTAGTTTGATATGGTTTCATGAATCTTGGGTTGCTCTCAAGCTCGGTGTGTACCGGGGGTGGGGTGGGGTGGGGTGGGGATGAAGCCATGCGTATTTCCCAAGTGCTGAGATTACAGGTATGCACTGCCATAATGGTTCATGTGGGGATGAAGACTGAACCCAGGAAAAGCATTTCACTAGGAAAGCACTCCAGCATCTCAGCTACAGTCTCAGCCCAGATCCTCAGTTTTTAATGTCATTAGTATGTCTGAAGAGCAATGCCTAATTTCTGATAAAGAGCTTGCTTGCTAAGAGAAAATGAGTGATTCTGCTTTAGTAGATATTTACAAACAAAACAACAAAAAAACCCAACGTATGATGAGTGAGCTAAGAAGGTGGCTTATATTTGATCAGGCATATATACAACAGGGAGTATTAGCAAAACTCCAGCATTAACTGTTAATCAGAAAATCATTTTCATTTTTGTGTTCTGGCTTTTGCTACAATATTCTCTCTCTTACAAACATACACACACACAGTACTAAGGTTTAAGGTTTTTGTTTTGTTTTGTTTTGTTTTGCTTGTGGCTCATGACTTTCCCTTGGGGACTTGTTTGTTAGGGCAGACGAGGAATTTTATGATTGACTGGAAAGGCTAGAGGGTTCCACAAAAACCAAATTCAGTCTGAGAGCAAACTTGGAAAGTTGACTAGTTTCCATAGATGAGCAGACAGAACTCCCCAGGCCTTCCAGTTCATTCTCCTGAACACCTTTTAAGTATGCTAGCTAATGGCTTTGTCACAAATGTAGCGGAGTAACTCTGGAACGATACTGCCGTATATTTTCTTCCAGGTAGAAAATCTCAGACTGAGGGTAGTAACTGCCACCATGAAGAAAGAAGAAAATGGAAGAGAAAGTGAGACAGGCGGGAAAGTTGGGCATTTGTCACCGAGATTCTGCTTATCGATAAAAGAGATGGAGGTCGAAAGAATTCAAGGAACTTACAAATCCTTCTGTTTGTTCTTTTCCTGCTCATGTCAGATGAAAAAATTTAGTGTGGTACGTGTGTAAAACAGGCTTGGACTCAGACTTGAAGGACTCGTCACTTTGCTCTTTTCTCCTAACTCTTAGAGCAGGCATATAAATAAATAAATAAATAAGGAAAGAAAGAAAGAAAGAAAGTCCCCTCCACCTTTACTGCCAAATCCTGCCTTGCTGTGTTCCTAGGCAAATTACCTGTCTGGTCCACGTTTGCCAAGGGCAACCCCTGAGCACAGAGGATAATAAGGAACTCCTGTGCTAAGAGAGCGCAGCTCCAGGAGCCCAACACTTCAGACCCAGGCCTTGGCCACCCGCGGCCTCCCGTCCAGCGTGCCCCGCACCCGGAGCCCCTGATGGTGCCCGATATTCACCTGTAGTGCCCGCAACCAACGCGGCGGCCTTCACTACACGACTCATGTCCAGAACCTACAGGCTTGCAAGGCGACCTAGGGCAGAGCCAACTAGGAGAGCGGGCTGGGGGCGGGGACTGAGGCCCGGGGCGTGTCAAAACTGAAGTGGGCGTGGAAAAAGGGACAGGGGCGGGGCGCGAGTCCAGGGTGCCTAATACCCTTCAGGAGCTAGACCGCTGAAGAGAGCTGGGAAAGCAAGGGGCGGAGCGTAAGGCCTGGGCGGGGTCACGAGACGCAGAGCTTGACTGACAGCTACAGAGGGCAGGAAAAGCGGGGCAGTGGTGGTGGCAGCGTGAGGCGACCTTCGTTTTCGTTACATTAAAATACTTATTGTATCGAATGCAAAAGCAGAAAGCGATCACGCGACACCACTGTGGTCTTAGAAATACGAAACATTTGGAGAAAGTGCCAAGACGCTTGAGATGACCAATGGCTCTTTTCGGTGGTCTGCCCCACCCCTACGCATGCCCAATAGAAGCGTTTGCGGCTATAGGCCGGAACCTGTGTGTTGCGGAACTTTAGGCTCTGGGCTCCAGGTTGCATAAGACGTGTGTTTGCCGTACTGCTTCCGGCCGGCTCTCAGCCCTCGCGTGGCGCCGTAGTGTGTAGCTATGGCGCCTCGCGTGTTTCGTCGACAGACCCTGGAACGGTGTCTGAGGGAAATCAGGAAAGCCACCAACCGACCCGAGTGTTTCCTCACGTAAGTACAGATCCAGGTCTGGGAGAGAGCAGCCCGCATCGCACCGGTGCTGGGCGGGCCGGCTATGGCAACTTCTGAAAGCCAGGAAGGGAAAGTGCAGGTCGCTTAGCCCCAACTTCACACAGTTTTTGCTCCGTTGGCCTGTCAAAATGCTAAAAGTAAAAGCGGTTGGGTATAGATTTCCTAGTTGTATGCTATTGGTTGTGTTTGGTTTATATCTCTGAAGAGAATCGAGGAGCACTGTGGGTCTGGGGGAGGTGAGGAGGGAGAAGAAACTGCAATTGGGATGTATTGTAGGAAAGAAAAAAAAATTATGAGAGACTTCTTCCCAGCACTTCGATTAAGTTCTGTAAAATTAAGACTCTGACCTATAATGAAAATCTTAGCAACAGCATCACAGACTCATTGTGTCCAAAATAGAGCTCCCCCGCTCTCCTGTACTCACCTCACCCCTGAAGTCATTTCCCTAAGCTTACGTTTACTGCCCCACGAAATGGCAGTTCTATCATTTCATTTATTCAGGTTCAGCTAGTCTGCTTTCTTGATGCTTTCATTTTTTCTCTGTCCTATTTTCTCTATCCTGTTAGCACCCTCGGAATCCTGCCTATGCAATATTTAGACACTGATTCCTAGTTGTCACACTGACTGCCACGTCTCCAACATTAAAAAGCTTCATCAGCTTTCTAACAACTTTACCTTTATCATGCTTTCTCTTTCCACAATGTAAATTATCATTTTAAACTTCGGCTTGCAACTCTCTGCTACATTACGCTTGAAGTATTCCTGTCTCAGAACTCTGCATGGTTTCTGTCTTGGTCTCTCAGCTTCTATAACCTCAGCCGTACACTCTGCCTCCTCAGTCTCACTATATTGGTCTTTCTGTTCTTCACATTGTCTGAAAACCAGAGTATGTGTTTCCACATCTGTACTAGATAACTCTATTTTATCTGTAGGCCTCAATCCCATTTCAGATATCATATCCTTAGAAAATTTTTCTCAAACTTAAAGCCAGATGGGAATCACTTGCCAAGTGACTAATAAGTGAAGAGTATGTATGATGCAGATTTGAGGATTTAAGGCTGACTTCCCAGGTATCTCCAGGCAAGTAGATGAGTAGTGATCCAGCCTTCAGTATATACAGCAAAGTCAGGTTCTTATGGTCTGGCTCATCAGCAGGATACTGTTGGGAACTAGAATCTGTACTTAAATTTGATGCTTCATTTACATTTTAATTTGCAAATAAGATAGGGTTTTTTTCTTTTATTTAAAATGCTTGATGTTATTTTGTATAATTCATTCTCACTTAATCTTCTTTCCAATAGAATTCAAAATGAACTAGCGTCAAACTTCAAGTCTTTAACAAAAGTTCTATATGATTTTAATAAAATACTGGAGAATGGCCAAATCTCTGGAAGTCCTTTACAGAAACTTGAGATAAACAGTTTTGATGATGAGCAGATTTGGCAACAACTAGAATTGCAAAATGAACCAGTCTTACAATACTTCCAGAATGCAGTTAGTGAGACAATTGAGGATAAAGATATCAGTCTTCTCCCAGAATGCGAAGATGAGGAGTACGAAGAGGAAGATGCCTCAGAGGTGGAGGCTGACAACCAGGAGAACCTAGAGACAGACTTGGAGGAAGAACAAGTGTCAGGCGAGGGTGGTGATGTTCCTAAAGGGAGGGACAGAGCCAAAAGCTCAAGGAAATCTGACCCAAGGAAAAGTCCTGTTTTCAGTGATGATGATTCTGACCTTGACTTTGATATTAACAAGTTGGAGCAGCAGACCAAGATGCAAATCAAGCCACCTAGAAAACCAAGAGAAAAGTCTGTCGTAGATGATAAGTTCTTCAAACTGTCTGAAATGGAGAGCTTCTTAGAAAAAGTAGAAAAAGAGGAGGAAAAAAGACCAGATGGTGAAGAGGAGGACGAGGAAGACATTGACCTTTTTGAAGACATTGATTCAGATGAAAGCGAGGGAGGGCTGTTTGGGCAGCAGAAGATTAAGGTAAGGTTTTGGAGGGAAAAAACTATTTCTTTAAAGTACAAGTCATGTTTTCCTAAGGAGAAATTTAATGTGCCTCAAACCTCATTTGAGCCCAAATGAAGTAAGGAAAAAACAAATGTAAAGAAATTAATTATAATTAAGACTAAGCCAGTGGTGCCGGAGTGTAGTAAGCCTCAGAAGTGGGAGGCTGAGGCAGGAGGATTGTGTCTCCTCAGAGCCAGCCTGGGCTAAGTTGAACTTCAGTTGTCCTTATGGTTTTAAGGTGGTCAATTAGTTGCCAGTTTCCCTAATAACTATTTCTGGTGGGGTAGTGGTAGTGTTAGTAAACAGTTTATATGTATAATATACATAGGCACATGAGTATGTTTATATACTTTTCTATCTTTAAACTTTCAAAAATGTTTTTTACTTTAGTCAAATAAAAGTAGCAGAAATCTGAAATACAAAGACTTCTTTGATCCAGTTGAAAGTGACGAGGACATAACTGGGGTTGATGGTGAGCTGGGCTCAGACGAAGACAAAGAGGAAGAGGAAGAGGAAGGGTTCGCTGAGGAAGCAGAAGGAAGCATCTCTGACACGTGAGCATTTCAAATCCTTCTTGAGTTTGTAAGCAGGAGTGATCCAATCAGAGCTGTGAGGTATTTCTCAGGGTTGTCAAACAAGTTAACTTCCAAATCTAGTAGAGGGTTCTCTGCTATCAGACAGCTAGAAAATGTCTCTGAATTTCAAGAAACATTGGAGATCATTTAAAGAATAAAATTTGCACCACCAGTAGCTATTTGTTTGTTTGTTTGTTTGTTTCTTGTATAGCCCTAGATGTCCTGTAACTTGGATCAGGATAGCCCCAAACTCACAGAGCCTCTGCCTCCTGAGTGCCTGGATTAAAGACGTGTATCAGCACTTCCCAGCTCGTCCTTTATATTATAAAGAAGGAGCTTGCATTGGTTTTGTGCCAATAAAACATTATCTTTTTAAAAAAGTATTTAAAATTTATGTGTATCAGTGTTTGTTTGTTTGTTTGTTTGTTTTCATGTATGTCTACACACCACATGCATGTGTGATGACTGCAAAGGCTAGAATAGGGTGTCAAATCCCCTGGACCTGGAGATACAGAGGCACCAGACAGTTGTGAGCCACCATGTGTCTTCTGGGAACTGATCCTCGTGTTCTCAGCAATCTCTCCAGCTCCCAGTGTTATTTTTTTTAAGTAAGCATGTTGTGTATATGGTGTATTAGTGCTTTTTTTCCTGTTTTTCACATAGCAAGCATTTCACCTAAAGCATATCTTTCTTAGCCAGGTATAATGATGCACACCTTTAATCATAATGGACAGCTCTAGTCATAGCACTTGGAAGGCAGTCCCGCTTAGTTGACCTGGAGAGTTTGAAGAGAGCCAGAGCTACATAGAGAGAGACCCGGTTTAAAAGAAAACAAAAAACTAAAACCAAAAAAAAAAAAAAAAAAGAAAGAAAAAATCTCTTCCTTTTGGGCCAGCGAGATGGCTCGGCAGATAAAAGGACTTGTTGTGTGAGCCTTGTGACCTAAGTGATGAGAAAAGTTGGTCCTCTGCTCTCACTGAGATTGTTCTCTGACCTCTACATTTATAATGACCTCTACATTGTGGGCTGCACATATACCCACACATGTCATGTATGCAAAATAATAACAAAAATTAAAAAAAAAAAGGGTGTCTTTTGTTCCATAGAGACTTAGAGACCCTGGAAGTTTGCTGTTGACTGTCATTAGGTATTAAAAAGTACTTTATAGGGGCTGGTGAGATGGCTCAGCGGGTAAGAGCACCCGACTTCTCTTCCGAAGGTGATAAGTTCAAATCCCAGCATCCACATGGTGGCTCACAACCATCCATAACGAGATCTGTCGCCCTCTTCTGGAGTGTCTGAAGACAGCTACAGTGTACTTACATATAATAAATAAAATAAATCTTTAAAAAAAAGTACTTTATAATCGGGATATTTATCTTTGTGTTTCTAGTGGCTTCTATTTATCCTTTGATCCATCTTGGTATTACAGGGATGAAGATAATGACTTGGAAGAAGATAAGAGTAGTGATCACCATAAAGAAAGCTTGAAAAGAGTGACATTTGCTTTGCCAGATGATGAGGCTGAAGATACAGGTCCCTTAGCTGTAAAGCAAGAATCTGATGAAGTTAAATCCTCTTTTGAAAAAAGACAGGAGAAGGTAATGATTCGGAATATTGTATGTTTAACATGGTAAAAACTCAAACAACTAACCTATCCTTTTAAAAGCAAAGACCTTGCACCCTAAAAATTCTGCATACTGAGCTAGATATTATGGTGTATTCCTTTAAATCCAGCATTTGGAAATCTGAGACAGGAAGATTATGTCAAATTCAGGCCAGTGTGGGCTACATAGTGAGTAGCAAACTGTAGCTGACTTTCTCTCATAAAATAGAAATAATAATAGTAATAGTACTATATATGCTGTATATAGATACCTCATGAAGAACATCCTATAATCTGTATAAGTTAGTACCTCTATTTTCTAGCCAGTAGCCTTCATTTGGAGCCTGCTTTGTAAATTCTGTTTCTCTGTACTTGTTTTCCTGTTTGTGTGAGCTTCTGCTTGGCCATTCTGTGACCTTCTTTTAACTGTGTGAGCTGCTCTAGGAGGTGTGTCTCTCTGTTGAGTGCCAGGCAGATGATATGCAACTGATGGTAATAACTTTAGTCTGGCCCTTGTCCTTTGGTTCTGTCATTAATTCATCTTAAAGTTACATCACACAGAAGTGAGAGCAAGTAGAAACTGAAATATTACAATTACCTAAAGAATTATTTTTCAAAAGCAATTTGAAGTCTAGGATTGTCACCTTGTCCCTAGAAGAGATAGAAGGTCTAAAGGAAATAGCTTTATAATGTGTTGCTACCTTGATGTCTTCTCACCCCACTTCTCCCCACATCCCAAGAAATATTTGGTTTCACAAAGGAATTATACAGACCTTTGAGGAATAAATAATTAATGTTTAGTTGATAACCACATGTAAAGAGTAAAGCAGTATTTATAAACAGGACTAACTAAATCTGACTCAGCATGTAAGTATCCACATAGTCATGAGCCTCATTCTTGAGTACTAAAGCAGGAATCTAAATGAATTTGGTGAGAGCATTGCCACAAAGTCAGATAGGCTTCATTCTTTTACTTCATTATTAGGGAATCAAGCATAATTCTTGTTGTAGAGATTTAGATCATTTGAGTAAAACATGATAAGCTGCAGATATGTCAGGGAGATCTGACAAAATTTTATTCCCTTTTGTATTCAGTGAACTACAAATTCATCATGTCAAAAGCTGCCATCATGGTTATTGGCTAGATTCTAGAAACATTGCTTTAACAAGAATAGGACAAAGTGTCCACTCTTACAGTCTCCACTGTCACCTAACTTCTATTTTGGACTTGTCAGCAAAGAAACAAAAGATAAGGTGAAAGTAAACACTTCTGTTATTTGTAGAATCAGAACCAGTTCAGACCTAACAGGTGAGCAAAAGGACAAGTAGACAAACAGGAAGATTAAGTTGCGTTGTATTTGCTAATGTCTTTCAAAATGTCTGTTGTGGGGTAGAAATGAGAAAATTGGGTGTGGAGTCAAGAGCCAGTCTCCATCAAAACTAATATTCCAGGCAAAAAAAAAAAAAAAAAAAGTACTTTAGGAAGTTGATAATGCAGCATAGCAGTGGCTTGTGAAGATTTAGATCATTTGAGTAGGACAGAGTTCCCACGGCGCTTCTAGGGAGCTTAGCACCTTAGTCAGCACAGCATTCCAAACTAATTCCTATCTCGTGTCCTAGATGAATGAAAAAATTGCATCTTTGGAAAAAGAGTTATTGGATAAAAAGCCTTGGCAGCTTCAAGGGGAAGTGACAGCGCAGAAGCGGCCAGAGAACAGCCTGCTGGAAGAGACCCTCCACTTTGACCATGCTGTCAGGATGGGTATGGTGTCTGCTGAGCTTCTACAGCATGTCTACTTTTGTGCTTTTCTGTAGTTCCTTTCAGAAAGATTTTGAGTGCTGATCGTTTTTTTCCCCTGCTTGTTTTAAAAACTTGCACACATACAAGTTGAAAAAATAGTACAGTGAATATCTGTGCCATTTAACTGAATTCACCAGATGGTAACAGTTTGCAGTCTTGGCCTTTGGTCTCCTGTGCATCTTTGTGATTGTATATACTCTTCATCATTAAAAAGTAATTGTTAGAGCTGGGGAGGTGTTCCAGTTGGTAAATCACTTGCTCTGCAAACATGTGAACCTAAATTGGGATCCCCATCTCCCCCACCAAAAGCCCTCGTGATCCTAGTGCTTAGGAGACAGTGATGGGGACGGGGGCGGCAGGAGACGAGCTGTTTGGTAGAATTCATGTTGTAGGTTCAGTTAGAGACTGTCTGAAAGATAAGGTGGAAGGCATTCCAGCGAAGTACCCAGTGTTGACCTCTGGCCTCTGTGAAACACGCATGTGTGCTCATGCACTCACTCACACACAAGAAAAGCTGCCAATATTATGGCACTTAGCTGCTAAGGAGGGTATCCTAGGGCATTGGGATAGAAGTGTTACCATTTACCAGATCCATTTAAGTTTTATGGTTTTAAACTTGGAGGAACATCAGAAGGCTTGTTAAATCCCAGACAAGCCTACAGATACAGTTCAGTTGGTGGAATGCTTTCCTAGAATGCTTGAATTCCTGGATATGAACCCATGGACCACAGAAACCATGTGTGATGGCCTAGCCTAGTCCTTGAGAGATTGAGGTAAAAGTGTCAGAGTTCCACAGAAGTACAAAGTCATTCTCAGGTGACTTGGCTAGTTTGAGGCCAGCCTACACACACACACACACACACACACACACACACACACACACACACACATACACACAGAATTTTTCTTTTCTTTTTTTGTTTTTTCCTTCAAAACAGGGTTTCTGTGAACCAGACTGGCCTTGAACTCGGAGACCTGCCTACCTCTGCTCTTGAGTGCTGGGATGAAAGGCGTGCACCACCATTCCCAGCTTTGAACTTAATGGCTACAAGAAAGAACTTGATGACATAGCCAGGGTTTACAGTTCAGCTGTGAACAATTCAGTGAACTGTGCAGGGTGTGGGCTTAGAAAGAGAACACTGCTGTCTGATTTAGAAGGTGTATGGTTGGCCTGAAAATTTGTTTCTTTAGTAAGTTCATAGGTACTACTTATGTTGTGGGTCCAATAAGGATTTGAGAATTCCTGGTATGATATGTAGTTTTTCTTTTTTTTTTTTTTTTTTTTGGTTTTTGAGACAGGGTTTCTCTGTGTAGCTCTGGCTGTCCTGGAACTCACTTTGTAGACCAGGCTGGCCTCGAACTCAGAAATCCGCCTGCCTCTGCCTCCCGAGTGCTGGGATTAAAGGCGTGCGCCACCACGCCCGGCTCAATATGTAGTTTTTCTAACAAACATGATATGTTTTTTTTTTTTAGCCCCTGTAATCACAGAGGAGACCACTCTCCATCTAGAAGATATCATTAAACAGAGGATACGAGATCAGGTCAGTAAGAACAGAGTGAATTTTAGTTTTCACTGCAATTTTTATAAATGATGCTTTTTAAAATTTTTATTTCATCCTCTTGACCTTAAAGCCTTGAGACTGGACATGGATATCTTTGCCTTCACTGTATGTAGGGCACTCTCTTTGCTCATACCCAAGAAAGTAATGAGCCTGATAGGAAGGGTGGCCAGTACCATCTGTTCTGAATCTTGTTGAGTGGGTGGACTCTAGGACATCTGGCCTGCTGTGGTCATATCCAAGACCCTTCTTCAGTCTAGACACAGGATCTACTATAGTCAATTAAGGGTCCATTTTTTCAGATGTTAATGACCTACCAAAGAATTTTGGGGACTTGATCTGTTTTTGTAAGCTTAGAATAAAAATTCTAAATGCCACAAGTGTTCTGCCATCTGAGCTGTAGCCCCAGCCCCAGAAACTCTAATGCCCAGAAAAGGCATTCGATGACAAGTATAGTAAGAGATGCTTCCTTCATGTGTCTAAAATGGAGGAGCAAGAGCAAGACAGTACCATATGAAAGTGAAGTACAAATACGAGGTTTATTTAACCATGTAGTAAGATGGGCTGGAGAAATGGCTCTAAAATTAAAGAAATCTAAGGACTGGTGGTATGGGTCTGGTAGAACCGTATGAAGCTCTGGCTCAATTCCTAGCAAATGGTGACAAGGAAATTAAAGTTGGTATCATGAGAAAAACTGATTTAAAACAAAAGCAGAAGGAGTACTTAAGCTAATGGTCTCTTTACTTTTCATCATGCTTTTTTGTGACATGAAAAAAAAGGACCACTTTTTTTGAGACAGGGTCTCACTGTGTAGCCCTGGCTGGCCTGGAGTACTGTATAGATTGGGCTTGTTTAAAAGTCAAAGATCTACCTACTTGTGCCTCTCAAACACTGGGATTAAAGGCTTGGGCCATTACATTGAGCAGTCATTATTATCAATTATTATTGTTGTTATTATTGTTGTTGTTTATTATTATTAAGATAGGGTTTCATGTACTCCTGAATGACCTGGAACTCACTAATATCCTGAGGGTGACCTTGAACTTCTGATCCTCCTGCCTCAACCCTTCAGGTGCTGGAATTGCCGGCATGGACTGTCATACCCTGTTTTTGTGGGGCTAGGGACTGAACCCAGGGTTTCATGCAGGCAAGACAAGCGTTCTGCCACCTGAGCTGTAGCCCCAGCCCCAGATAATCACTTTTGAGGTTAACAATTAATTTCTTTGCTATACTTCTTACTGAGCATAGAAATAGATGTTTTATTCTATTGACTTATTTGCATTTTAGGCTTGGGATGATGTAGAACGAAAAGAAAAACCTAAAGAAGATGCGTATGAATATAAAAAGCGTTTGACATTAGACCATGAGAAGAGTAAGCTAAGCCTTGCTGAGATTTATGAGCAGGAATATCTCAAACTCAACCAGGTAAGGTGACCTCCAAGGCAAGGTTGTGACTACTAAAAAAGAACCAGATCTTCCGTCAGTCCTGATCTAGCCTAGCTCTCAGATACCTGTTTCACAGCCCATGGTAGGAATAGAGGACTCAGTGTTCCCACTGAGTGTGAGCAAGTTGGCTTGCTCTACAAAAGCATTGCTGATTTATATAATCAGCTATTGACTTCCCAGCAATTAAAGGGTGTTGTAATTCTAAAGTCATATTTTCTTGATATTTGAAATAATTGATGTATTTTATTTCTTTATGAGGTGTTCTTGACCTTTAGGCTCTTCTTGTTTGTTTTGTTTTTGTTTATTTAAATTCTAAAATTAATTTCTAGTTAAATAGCAGGACAAGGCCATATCCTGGGGAAGGCTTATTTCTTCACCTGGGTTTATTGGGATGATTGCTAATGACATATGTTATCTGACCTGGGCCGCAGGCAGAGCCCGTCACTTCTTACTCCTGTGGGTTCCTCCACCTCCTGTACCTCTACTATGTTGTAATAATGACAGACAAAGACCATTTTACCTTTCACAGTGCACATTTAGTGCTAGATGAAGAACAAATATAAATAAAACAACCTGACTCTGTAAAATTAAATGGCTGTCATTTCCATATCAATGGGAATAATCTGAGTAAGTCTTTAATAAATTACATTCACATAACATAAAATTAAACATTTGTTTTCCATAGACAGTTTGTCAGGCATGATGGCATACTCCTGAAATGCTAGGGCTCAAAGACCGATGATACAGATGGTCATATTTTGCCATGGTTCTGTGTGACATAGTGAGACTGTCTTGAAAAACCAAGAATAAGTACACGAATAGCAGTTTTTAAGCAAGTGCTACCTTTTGTTTGTCGTTCCCCAAATCCTAGCTACTACTGCTTCCTATTCCTCTCTGTCTCTGCTCTATTACACCCTAGTTCTATGAACTTGCCTGTTTTGGGCATTTTGTATAAAGGAAGTCACGTAATTTGTGACTTTCATTTAGTTTTATGTCTTTATCTTAGGCAGCATATATCAGCACTTTATTTCTATTTTATTGTTGGATAATATTCCATTTGTATATGTGCCACAATTTCTTGATTCATTTTTTAGTTGAACATGTGAACTGTTCTACTTTCTGGATATAGCAAGTCCTACTTTTGTGTGTACGGTGTGTGTGTGTTTCTCTGCTTTCATTTCCTTGGGTTCATATAATTCCCAGGGATCTAGTTTCTTCATCCTCAGCAACATTTGTTCATACCCCTTAAACTTAGTGATCCTGCTCTGATTAGCTTAACTCTTGTTGGAAAATACTAAAGGAGTAACTGTTTGTTCTAAATGTCAGCGGTAATGGGTGCTACAATGTGCACCCCTGTGGTCCTTGGCAGGCACTGGCACCATCGTGGTGCTGATACCTGTACTTTTACTTTGGGGACATTCTTCTCCTCTCCTACCTCAAGGTAACACTGTGTGACAAGCTAGTCCTGAACTTGTGCTGCCTCCGTCCCTGAGGGGTGGGAATTACTGCTAGCACCATTATCCCTGACTGGGATTTGTTTCTGTTTTTTATTTTTGTTTGAGACAAGATCTCACTGTGTAGCCCTATGTGACCCCCAAACTCACTGAGATCGGCCTGCCTCTGCGTCTGGAGTGCTGAGATTAAATGTGTGCCGCCAGGATGGGCTGGAATGTTACTGGGTAGAAAGCTGTGGGTCTGAGAAACTTCATTGTCTATAGTGTTTTTCCTGTGCTACATTGTTAAGCTACTTCATCTAACATTGACCTTGCTCATTTAGCAAAAAACTGAAGAAGAAGAAAATCCAGAGCATGTAGAAATTCAGAAGATGATGGATTCTCTCTTCCTAAAATTGGATGCCCTGTCAAACTTCCACTTCATCCCCAAACCGGTATGTGAGTTTACAGTGCCGTAGAAAAAACAGCATATGTGAACTGAACAGCTCTGAGCTCTGGAGAGCTTCGAGTTTCAATTGGTTTCAGGACACACACCTGCAAGTTACAACAGGGCTTCTGTAAGGGAGGGTCCCTTTGTTCCTGGGTTAATTCTGCCTTCCATCCTGCTGCAACCTGGTCTCCAGCAGGCCCCTGGTCACCTTCAGCCCTGAGCCTAAGTGAGTCCTCCTTTCCTGACGCTCAGTAGTGCCTAATTGTGTGATGGTGCCTGTCCCTTGAATTGATTGGTCATATTAGGTCTTTTGCTTACATCACTTTCACTGCTCAAAACACTCAGGGTTTTAATGTTTCCATTTTGCAGATGTACTCTGAAGCTGTTGTGGGAGGGGCAGAACTAATACTGGGCTCTTGTGCTCTGCACTGCTTAATGTGCTCCAGCCAGTCCCAGACCTGAGTCTCCTTTCCAGTCCTGAATCTTTCAAGGGCTAGCTGAGAATCTACTGACTCCTTGAAAGTCCATCTACTTCCAGCCATCTGTAGTTCCCTGAAACAGGCTTGAACCATCCTGTTGGTGCTTGCTCACATGTTGCCCTTTGTTGTCCTTCTGACTGTGATGAACTAAAGACTAGTCTAGATCCAGGCATGCAGAGGCCAGAGGGAAACATCAGGCATCTTCCTCTATTGCTCTCCTCCCTATTTCTTGAGACAAGATCTTTCCATTGAATTTGAAGGTCACCATTTCAGATAGACTAACTTGTCAGTGAGCTCTCAGGTTCTGCCTGTCTCCTCTTGGCCAGCGCTGGACTTAACAGGCTTGTGTGTATATTCATGCCCATCTTTTACATGGAGGCTGGTGATTTAAATTCAGGTTATCTTGTTTTTATAGCAAGCACCTAGCCCCCTGACCATTTCCACAGCCTCTGCTTTGCCTTGGTCTAAGGGATTATCTGTTGTCTCGCACTCTACTCTTTAGGAGTGCACGTGGCTGCTACAGGTCTTTTATTTACTATTTCCCTTTCATATGTGCGCCCGTACTTTACACACCCTCTCTGCAGCTGTTCACCAGCTGCCACGTTGTACTGTATTTTGAGATTTCTTCTCTGTTTTTGACTGGGGGGGGGGGGGGGGCACAGTATTTCTCATAATACCTTGACAGTGGCCTCTTTGGAAGGGATTGTTTTCCACATTCCACATTTTCTTCTTGCTTAGAGTCTGGGCTCCTGTCCTGTTTCTCATGTGTTTTTGCTATTCCGACATTTCCCCGGAGCATTGTCCTCTGTGCCTAGCTTGGACACTGGAATCTTGGAATGACAGTAGCTATACAGTATCCATTTAACCTCTCACAAGATGAAGCATACTAACATTCTCTCATATACCGTATTTTAGTTTTTATAGTTTTGTACTACTACATGATGATATATAAGGATAGGTTTCTAGTTGCTTGACTACTTTGTATTTTTCTTTCTTTTTTTTTTTTTTTTTGGTTTTTTCGAGACAGGGTTTCTCTGTATAGCCCTGGCTGTCCTGGAACTCACTCTGTAGACCAGGCTGGCCTCGAACTCAGAAATCCACCTACCTCTGCCTCCCAAGTGCTGGGATTAAAGGTGTGCGCCACCACGCCCGGCTTGTATTTTTCTTATAAGCATTTTTTTTCATATATTTCATCAGAAAGCTTGGATTTTTCACAACAAAAAGCAACATGATAACAAATCAAGTTTTATTAAGTGGATGGGATTGCTTGAGAATGTCCGCATAGGTAACATGGAGTGGTATTTGGCTGAGGCAGAGATAGGTGGATATGTAGGTGTAAATGCTACTGGAATGGCTTTGATGTTGCCCTTTGTCATGGTCGTTCCAGTCAGCATGATGATAATGTTTTATTTTGTTTTCTGGGTCCCCCCCCCCCCCAGGGAGGGAGTGTTTTGTTTTCAGTGTATGATTTTTTTCTTTTAATTCTCCTCCCTCTTCTTCTCTCAGTTTACCACTCACCTCCCCTCCCCCCCCCCCAGACCTATCCCCTCTTCCATCTTCCTCTCAGGGATCTTAACCCAACAGAGCACAAGATGTAATAAGAGTAATTACAAATCCTCACATCAAGGCTGGGTGAGGCAACCCAGTAGGATGAAGTGTCGTAAGAGCAAGTGAAAGAGTCAGAGACACTCCCACTCCCACTGCAGGTGTCCCCTCCCTCCAGAAACACCAAGCCCACAACCCTAACATATATGCAGCGGAAGTCGACTATAAAAATAGTCATGGACTGTGCTTGCTCCACTTCCTTCTCCCCACTAAGTGCCTTATCTCTTTTCTAGCCTGTACCTGAAATTAAAGTTGTATCGAATCTGCCAGCCATAACCATGGAGGAAGTGGCCCCAGTGAGTGTCAGTGATGCAGCCCTCCTGGCCCCAGAGGAAATCAAGGTAAGAAACCAGTATGGGAGGTTTAGTGACTCCCTACAAATAAGATCTGCATTGATTTAATGCAGCTTCCCTTGAGGTTTAGATCTCAGTAATTTCTAGATGTATCCCTCCCCCCCGCCCCTATACTCCTATAACTGAGTTGTACATTGATGGATTCAGCCAGCTGCACTTTGAAAATATTCAGTAAAGCTAGATCTGAATTGATCATGAGCAGACTTTACAACAGTTATTTGTGTGTGGTGTTTTTATTGTCCTAGGAATTTATGTAATCCATAAACAATTTGAAGTGTATGGAAGCATGAATTGTAGGTGATATAAATGATTCATCTTATATACAAGACTTGAGCATGCAGTAACCTGGAGTATCTATAGGGCCTGGGGTTGATCTTCTGTGGCTATGGATGCCTACATAGTGAGCCAGATGAAAATACAATACCAAAAACCAATCTATATTCAAGCCTCAGTCAAAGTTGCAGACACACGCACGCGCGCGCGCGCACACACACACACACACACACACACACACACACACACACTCACGCACGCATAAATTTTTTTCTTTTGTTTTTTCGAGACAGGGTTTCTCTGTGTAGCCCTGGCTGTCCTGGAACTCACTTTGTAGACCAGGCTGGCCTCGAACTCAGAAATCCACCTGCCTCTGCCTCCCGAGTGCTGGGATTAAAGGTGTGCGCCACCACGCCCGGCTCGCATAAATGTTTTAAAGTGCCTGTTTCAGTCTTGTGAAAATCCAGTAATACTTTAGTATTAGCTCACCCCATGCTGGTTTTGTCCGTAACAATAATAAAGTGCAGTGTAAGCCTAGTGCAGTGTTGTAATCTAGAGTCCACTAGACCATTTAGACGCTGGAACACTTTGGATAATCAGATGCTGGCGTTTTCTGACTCCTGAACAGAGAAATTCTTCCCTTACAGAGACAGTGGCTTCTGGTAGGCCCATATGTGCTATGGTGGAATAGCATCAGGGTCTCTTTCTGTCTCACCTGAGTTGTTACATGTTACATGTTACCACTTGTGTCAGAACCTCTGCCATCTTATGCCAATGATAAGCCAGCTCAGGAGAAATGAGGAAGTCAGTGTTCACTGGATACAGGATTCCCTGCTTCCTCTCTTCCTTGCTATCTGGGACTAATCTAAACCTAGGGTTGTCGTTCACAGCTTAGAACCAAGGCTGAATCAGATGTGTCCTGTGGCCCATGTTGGAGAGCATCTGTGGACCAGTGCTGGGGGCTTGAGAGCTTAGCTCTGTTTCCTTTGTGAGTTCATTTGGGACTGAACACTTACTCAGAGTTATGGCAAAGAACATAGTGTAGGCCTTAAGAGTTACTAGAGCTTGGAACCAAACAAGGCTGTTCTGTAACCTCACACACTGCCACAGACACTCATCCACTGGCCATTGTGTGCTCATCTCATCCCTCAGCAGACAGAGTTCATTCCAGGTATAGTCATGTTGACAATCAAGAATAGCAATTAATATGGTGGTGGTTTAGGGTTGGTTTGTTTGTTTTATTTAATAGGAGAAGAATAAAGCTGGAGATCTAAAAACAGCTGCTGAGAAAACAGCTACAGACAAGAAACGAGAACGAAGGAAAAAGAAATATCAGAAGCGTTTGAAAATAAAGGAGAAGGAGAAGCGGAGAAAATTGCTTGAAAAGAACAACCCAGATCAGTCAAAGTCCAGCAGAGCAGCAGCTTCAGAGAAGCTCAAACAGTTGACTAAAACGGGCAGGGTGTCCTTGTTAAAGGTAAGTAAGGAGAGGCCTGAGGGGGCGTGCAGGGCATGCATTGGGCTGTTTCTCAACTAGGGTGTCAGAGCTGCCTCTATACTACTCAAGGGTGGTCTCAGCACCCTATAGCCTCTCAGATCTTTACAAAAACAGATCTGGTGGCAAGCTTTCTTCTCTCTCTTCTTCTCCCTTAAGATACAAGGGTGTTGGAATACTGGAAAATATTTGTTAAGGTAGCTGGTTGAATACTTGTAGTGGCTTTTCATATTTATGCATTTATTCATTGTTGTAATCATAATGTTTGGGTTTTCTCACATAACCACATTTTGTAACATCTCTGTTTTGTTTTAACTGCAGGATGAACGAAAAGATAAGCCCTTAAAGTCATCTCAGGCATTCTTTTCTAAATTGCAAGATCAAGTAAAAATGCAAATTAATGATGCAAAACAGCCTGGAAAGATAAAGAAGAAAAAACAGGACATTTCTGTTCATAAATTAAAGCTGTAATATATTTAAATTTAATGTATAAATCTGTTAAGTTTCTGTCATTATTATGTTTTATAATAAAATTCCAGAGTTCTCTCTTAGTTTGTTTCCTGTTGTTTTAATAAAGACCATCACCAAAGTCTCTTGTGCAGGAACGGGCTTATTTCATCTACAGTGTACAGTCCATCACTGAGGGACTTGGGGGCAGGAACTGAATCAAAGACTGTGGAGAACCAGTTTACAGGCTTGTTCTCTCTGGCTTTCCCATCTTACACATACAACACAGCACTACTTCCTAAGCTGTTATACCGCCCATAATGGGCCAGGCTCTCCGCTTTGTCAATCATTGGTCCAGGAAATATCCCACAGACTTCCCTATGGGAATCTTTAGAGGCATTTTCTTAACTGAGGTTCTTTTTTTCCCAGATGATCCTGCCTTGTGTTAAGTTGACAAAAATAACCCATATTTGCTTCATGGGAAATATTT
Source organism: Mus minutoides (assembly GCA_902729485.2). Taxonomy (NCBI): domain Eukaryota; kingdom Metazoa; phylum Chordata; class Mammalia; order Rodentia; family Muridae; genus Mus; species Mus minutoides. Next base: position 277,838 of record LR749512.1, on the reverse strand, counting down.
GAGACTACATGGTGCTGTGGCAAACTTAATTGGAATGCCTCTCTGGGACCAGGGGTGGCGCATACCCATAATGTAGCCGGTGGAGGCTGGAGGATCAGAAATTCAGGATTTTCCTTAGCTCCATAGTGAGTTAGACACCAGCTTGAATTACACTAGACCCTAAAAGAACAAAAACCAAATAATAGAAAGCCCGTGTGGGTTTCTGTGGGTGTGAAACTGGCCTGAGCTTCCATACCCTCTTCCTCCATTGGTACTATCCACTTTCTCACCGTGTTTCCTGCTATGAGAAGCACCCAGAGCCTGCCCCTTTGCTCATAACCAGCTGTCTATATGTACATAGAACTTTGACGTCTTGATTTTCTTCTCCCACTATTGAGTCTTGTTTCACAAAAACACTTCCATGTGTGTAGCTTACACCTTTCCCTGTAGTGAGAGTTTTGGTTTCTTTAAAAATCCAGTTAGGGGCTGGGTGTGGTGGCGCACGCCTTTAATCCCAGCACAGGCAGAGGCAGGCGGATTTCTGAGTTCAAGGCCAGCCTGGTCTACAGAGTGAGTTCCAGGACAGCCAGGGCTACACAGAGAAACCCTGTCTGGGGGGGGGGGGG